>CM052210.1:3567289-3830821 GCA_028454225.1 Lasioglossum leucozonium | reverse complement strand
AAACCCCGCACACGAGTGCGAATCTAACCAGCTCACGAGAGCCAAACTAACCCCGCACACGAGTGCGGCCTGCCTACCCCGCACACGAGTGCCAATCTAACCAGCTCACGAGAGCCAAACTAACACCGCACACAAGTGCAGCTTATAGGCGCTTCGGGTGCCCCGGGGACGCGACACCCCGTACTCACTCACGGTTTTCCTCGCCGCGAGTGGGCCCCTGAGGGACCTCCGATTGTAGGAATTCCAATTTTAAATCGGAAATATAAATGTTTACAATAGGAATTTCCGAAATTTCGGAAGCGAACTTCAATTAGAAATTGACCAGTAAAAACAACGATGATGAAGATGATGTGAAGACGATGATGAAGTGATGAGGAGGAACTATAAACCCCGTACACGGGTACGGCCTACATACCCCGCACACGAGTGCGAATCTAACCAGCTCACGAGAGCCAAGCTGACCCCGCACACGAGTGCGGCCCATAGGCGCTAAACGTCGATGTCCGTTGAATGATATAGTTGAAGAATTGTTGAAGGTGGGCCAAGGGTAATCAATAAAACCATTGTAAAACCCTTGGCCCACCCTGTGCTGCAAAGCAGTAAATAAATCCGCACAAACTAAACCATCACAAATAAAAAATTAAAAAAATGGACAAACTCACCAAACTGGGCCGGATACTCAGCCACTGCACAGCCACTGCACAGCTACTGGACAGCTACTGGACAGCTACTGGACAGCTACTGGACAGCTACTGGACAGCTACTGGACAGCCACTGGTCACTCACCAATCACTCGCGTTCACTCGCGCTCACTCAGTCGGACCGCTTCCGCCCGAGTCCCGGGCCCGACTGACTGACTGACTGAGAGTGCTCGCAGAGTTCAGGCGCAGCTGCGCAGCGACGCGGAACTCTCCCCACTCCATCTATTTCCACTCCGGCGATTTTGATCGCCGTGATAGTAATTATTGATAAATTTACTATCTATGGCTGTTTAATGTTTATAACAATTCCTTTCGCCAACGATGCCGACAAACACTTCCTTGACCACCTGGTCATCTAATTTTTTAGTGATGATAGCTAGTAGAACCCGAGATAGAGAATAACTTTTAAACCATGAACATTTTCACGAATTAATTTATTAAACACAATACACTAATAAATTTATTATTTCGAATCGGCTAATATTTATAACAATTCCTTCTGTGAACAATGTCGACAAGCGGTCCCTTGACCACCTGGCCATCTAATTTTTTAGTACAAATTTTTTATAGAACTCGAAATACAGAATCACTTTTAAACCATGAACATTCGCACGCATTAATTTATTCAACATAATACATCGATAAATTTATTATTTCGAACAATTCCTTTTGTCAACCATGTCGACAAGCAGTCCTTTGACCATCTGTTCAGTAACATATTTTTGTTCCCACAGATCGATTCTTTATGTATAAAAACGATTGTAAGGAAATAATGTGCGGTTGTAAAATATTTTCAAGTTCAAATTGAGGTATCTCAATATGAAAATTGAAGTAAGAATTCTTGATTTTTCTAAAATTATGTTTTAGTACTGTCGTATGTACAATATTTCTAGGAATTTTTTGTCCTTGATGTTAGTTTTGCTTTTAATATTTTAAACCATTAAAACCAACGCCAAAACATTGAAAAATCGGAGATTGTAACATTTCATGATAATCGATATAGTTAGCTATTTGTATTTGACACAGGTCTGTGTTGGTCTACTCTTATACACAGACTTAGGATTAAGTCTGTGTCGTATACCTTGTCTGTGGCATTAGTAAGAACTGAATATTCCGTATACTTCGTTTTTACTTTTCGCTATCACCAGAGTATCCTCTCTGCTATCACCGACGATATACTGTTTCTCGTCGGTGTCGCTATTGATGAAAGGAGTTAATGTTGCTGTTTCGTCATAGATGGCGGAAGTGGGCTTGACAATATAACAAATAATTTTACACACATGTTTATTTTGTATATTACTCTACACTCTGCGTGCATACAAGTATGCCCATTTTCATTTCAAAATGTATAGAACAGTCGTACTTCCCCTTCTCTCTTGCTTACAATCTGTTATAGACATAGTACCATTTACCTTGAACGCTACTTGCGTTTACATAGAAATAACAAAATAGTATTTTATCGTATTGGATGATTGCAAAAGTTAGTACTCGATTTTCCGAGTCGTAAGACTTTTTCCAAAGACAATCCTGTCAGTTTGTAAAAAAAAGAAAACCGCCAGCTTATAAAACAATTAGAGACAATTGTTGATAATGTAGAAAGTAAATTTTTGAAAATAAAACTGTCCGGGTAAAGCATAGGTGCGTTCCATCCATCATACTGCGGATTCGCCAGTCACTTGTGTTACAGTCGGCACGCAATCATCCAGTGCAAATGTGTTAACTTAACTTGATAGACAATTGTAATCAGAAGGTCGAACGCACTTTTGTCTTCCGGGGTTGAATATCAAACTATTTGGGCATGTTAGAATACGGTTTATGACAATATTTTCGTAAGAGTAACAGACGCGGTACGTCTTACAAGTGGGATCCCTAACTGGAAATCTTCCGTTGGTTGGACACTCAATCTCCGTTGTTGATGATGGTGTGGTCGACGTTGATGACGTGGTCGAAGTTGATGACGTGGTCGAAGTTGATGACGTTGTCGAAGTTAATGGGGTTGTCGAAGTTGATGAGGTTGTAGAACTTGAGGGCGTTGTCGAAGTTGATGTCGTAGAACTTGATGGCGTTGCCGAAGATGTTGGCGTTATTGAAGTTGATGGCGTTGTTGAAGTTAACGGGGTTGTCGAAGTTGATGACGTTGTCGAAGTTGATGGAGTTGTAGAACTTGAGGGCGTTGTCGAAGTTGATGTCGTAGAACTTGATGGCGCTGTCGAAGATGTTGGCGTTGTTGAAGTTGATGACGTTGTCGAAGTTGATGAGGTTGTAGAACTTGATGGCGTTGTCGAAGTTGCTGTCGTAGAACTTGATGGCGTTGTCAAAGTTGGTGAGGTTGTAGAACTTGAGGGCGTTGTTGAAGTTGATATCGTAGAACTTGATGGCGTTGTCGAAGTTGATGGAGTTGTAGAACTTGAGGGCGTTGTAGAACTTGATGACGTTGTCGAAGTTGATAGTGTTGTTGAAGATGGCGTTGTTAAAGTTGATGGCGTCGTCGAAGTTGATGTCGAAGAACTTGATGGCGTTGTAGAACTTGAGGGCGTTGTCGAAGTTGCTGTCGTAGAACTTGATGGCGTTGTCGTATCTGATGTCGAAGTTGTAGGTGTCGTCGTTTGATCGCAAATGTAATCCTCCGTGCAAAAGCCCATGATAGGATTGAATAGGGTTGGCGTTGCACACGCTAAGTTGTACGATTGTAATTTCACACCATCGTAAATGCAAAGGAAGTAATTTTTACATGTCCCATCGACGACCTCGAAGTTGCCTTGCGATTTGCACAGTTGATTAGAAGGGACTAATTGAGAGAATCCTGATAGGACTAGAGTAAAAAGAAGATATGTGGTGTACACGACAAAAAACGATTGCATGTTTTGCAGCACGCAGTGTCACAGAAACTGATAATGAGAATGCTATCGTTAACTTGGTCGATGTAGCGAATATATTCACTTCGTCGAGGTTATTGTTGTGTGATGATGAATCCGTTAAATTCTTGTCAAATAAGGGATTTAAGTACAATATAAAGAAGTGAAATACGCTTTGATAGGAAGATTAAATTTCAGGATTTAGCTAATCTGTTGTTCTTCGAAATATTTTCGAAAGAAAGTCTTTCAAGTAGTCAATATCCTTGATTTCAATATGCAGTGTTTTATTGATTTCGAGTAATGACGTGTGTTATTTAGCTGACACACACACACTGTATACATATATGTAAAATATATATATATACATATATATACATATATACATATATATATATACATATATATATATATATATAATTAAAAAATGATTTGTTTCTAAAGAATAGCTTTATTGAACAATGATTTTTGTTGTCCAAGAATCAAATCTTTGGAATTATTAACAGTACTGATTGTAATACAAAGAATAAGAAATAATTATTAACATGTATTTACGAATATAGTTGTATTATATAGTTGCATTAAATTTTGCTTCTGTTATTTTATAGGGGCTGTTCATTATTATATCGTTAAAATGCAGTTTATCATTGCCGCGATTTTACATTGCATGTGCCATTATCACAATATGCATATTTAAGCATTTATCTTTTGCAGGTCAGATTAATACTTATTTCAAAGATTTAAATAAAATAGTACAACAGGTAAATCAATAAGTGAATCTAACATTTATTACAGTTTCATTTACAAGGAGGAGATCTATCAAAAATGTCACCCAACACCTAATATTTTATAAAGTACTTTGATATTATAAATGTATATTGCAAATAAAACAATAGAAATCAACGTTACAATATAATTAGCTAATGTTGCCAGTGAATTATCATATCTGGATCATATCAGGTTTCTGTCGCATAGCACCCGATTAATAAGTTTAAGTAAGTACATCCATTTAAAGATTACTCATAAAGAGTAATTCTAATAAAAACTTTCCAATAAAAAATCTAAGCTGTTACAGTAACAGTGATGTTACAGGTAATGCCGTATATGGACATGTATAGTCAATGCTTCGAACACATCTTTCTTTTGCGCCGTTGAATATTAAATTGTAAGGACACGTTGAAATTCGATGTATGACAATATCCAGGATGGAAAGACACACGTGATACGATTTACAGGTTGGTTCCGCAATTGCAAATTTGCCATTTCTTGGGCAAACAAACGGTGTTGTTGTTGACGGCGTCGTTGTTGACAGCGTCGTTGTTGACGGCGTCGTTGTTGACGGCGTCGTTGTTGACGGCGTCGTTGTTGTTGTTGGTGTTGTTACTGACGTGGGCGTTGTTGTTGTTGTTGTTGTTGTTGTTGGCGTGGGTGTTGTTGTTGTTATTGTTGGAGTTTGCGTGCAAGTGTAACCCAGCGAACAAGCACCCAGAATGGGGTTGAATAGGGTTGGTGATACACATGTTGTGGAGTACGATTGTAACGTCACACCATTAAAGATGCAAATATAGTAATTTTGGCATGTCCCATCGACTATCGGGAAACGGCCTTGCGTTGTGCAAGGTAGGAGAGATGGAACTAATTGAAATAATCCTGATGGAACTACAGCACAAATGAGAAGAATAGTATACACGACGAAGAACGCCTTCATCTTTTACAGTAACTAGATTCGCGAAGACTGGCAATGAAGATGTGATAGTTACCTTTGTTGCAGCAGCGAATATATTCACTTCGCTGGTGTGCCTGTTTTGTAACGAAATATCTATTGTCAATTTGTGAAAGCTCTTGACTAATCTAGGATTTGCATGACTTCTAAACGAATGAAGTGTACATACTGTGATAGAAAGATTAAACATACGTCTCCTACATTAAATTCGAGTAAACATGTCCTTTCTTCTTGGTTGAATTATTCTTCATTTCAAAATGGTCATCACCATTTTGTAGTTTCTTTCACTATCAATGAATAATCCGTTGATTAATCACCACTTTCATTGCAGATTGGCATTAAAATCAAATTTATTTACGTGTAAAATTAGACATCTAGATTAAAATTGGAGATGGGATCTGGACGATCAGTTTTGTAGCTCAAAGTGATTTTATGCATTTAAGGAAAAATTGAGTAGATGAAATTTAAAACATAGTGAAGAGATTACAAAAAGGATGTCAGTATATTATTTTCAACTCTAGAAAATGCTTAAATGATGTAAGATATTTTTATTTGGCTCCTGTCTCTAACGATCAATGCAGACAATTTTATATTTTGCATAAAAATCCTCAGTCTAGTGATCCATAATAAACCCGTAGACTGTAATAAAAAAACTTAAGAAAACACAAGGTGTGGTATCTTTGATGTCAGACTGGTGTATCTCGAGCAACCCTAAATGTCAGATAGACTACCCTCGAAGTCGAATTGTTATAGGGGTTTGCAGGTAGGGGAACTTTCGTACAGGTTAGCAATGTGGGGGAGATCGGTAGGTAGAAAAGGAGTTCGATTCCTGTAGAGTAAGAGAAAGGACAAGGTGATAGAGAAAGAGGGAAAGCGGGAAGGAAGCAAAGAAGGAGCAAATGTATATAAGCGAGTTGCATGGAAGACGCTCCAATGGACTCTCTCTTTGACCCTAGTGAAGTGTGCACCTTTCTTTCCGTTTTTCTTCGTTCTCCTTCCTCCTCCAAGTTCCTTCCACACGGTTCACGCGCGGCATCCTTGTGCTTCAACCTTCAACCTGCCGTGAAAACGCGACAGCTTCCGTTCCGCAGCTGATCTCGATTCGGTGTTACCAAAATAGAACATTGTATTTCCGTCGCAGATTATTCCTCGTTACCTCTTTTTTCTTCGAACTCGACGAATTATAAAACCCGTGGATTTTGTAAATAGTTCTGGATCGTTCAAAAGTGTGATTCCCGTTCGAATGTTGTTCTTGTGATATGTTCCTCAAGAAAAGTACCTGATTAAGCCGGAGAAACATGGATGTACCTCGAGTGAGTACGGGACACTAATTCGAACACGTGAAATTATGTGAGAAGTATAAAGTGGTCCACCTACATATGCTCGGTTACCAATTTCTATACTCCTGCAGAAACAATTTTCGTTTTTAATCTGTTTAATACAGAATTTGGGAAATTCAAATCTTTTCAACTGAATATATTTTATTTACATTTTGGCAAATTCTTATTCTAATATATTGTTTAACTAAAATGTAATTTTTACAATTTTTTTACTATTTTACTAACCACGTGTCGAAGAGTGACACCCTTAATCTTTGCGAAATAAAAAATAGCTTAAATTCTTTTTAAAAAATAATTTTCTGTCAGTACATTATTTTGGACAAATTATAATTATTGAGACAAATATTCCTTCTTATTTTATTTGTAGTACTTGATACACAACAATTTTATTTTGCATAAAAATACACAGTCTAACGATAACAATATCATCTCTAGATTGTTAAAGATCGGGGAAAGCAATTTTTGATTTACTTAATATTGTATATTATCATAATGGGAACGTGTACCTCCGTTGATTTTACGTATCGTGCATTATGTGAAGGGGGTAGAAGTAGACGTTCGACTTTTCAACCTTGCATCGTATGTGGCGAAAGCTAAGCTGACGAAGATTAACTGCTGTTTTCAGAGAACTGAATTTATATGTATACAACTTTCTATATTCAAAACAATGATAATATAACTAATTCATTGATTCGTGGAAATCATAAAGTAATCAAAGTTTAATGGAAATTTTGTTTAAAATGTGACATTGTAGACAATTTGTACTGTTTATGTCAGGATCTATATTTTCATTTTGTTCATGTTTCTAACTAAGTCTATTACGGAACCATAATTTATGGTAACTAATTGTAACTGTTCAATTATTTGATCCCTCGTGTTCCCCTGTTCGGTTCATATAATCGAGGCTCTATTGTACTTGCAAGGAATTGCTTATTTTCTGTAAAAGTGTTTACACAGAATCGAAGCAAGAGGTTGTTTCTGATTTGTTATGCAGACCATATAAAGCGAAAGTTAAACATTACGAATTCAATACTGGTGGACATTTGACGAAATACCCAAACTTAACTACCTCCGGAAATGTATATAAATTAGTTAAGCAAAATTAGGTCAAACGATCTACTGTTTAGTACATAGCCGGTATTTAAATAGAAATATTTAAAATTGAAAATGATAAAAAATTGCATTCGCTTGACAAGATAGTATGAACATTTATGCGACCATTAATAGTAGTTATTCTTTTTTCTACTTATGTACATTTTCAGTTAGGCAATATAATACAAAAATGGTTTTGAATAAATATTACATCGTCTTGAAAGATTTATGTTATGATATCATTATTACAAAATTATTATCATTATTTTTCATTGTTGAAGTATTACTCATATTACATTATCTTCACTTTAATCAGATTCCATGTATCGACGAACTATTATTTATTAAAATTTCTGATTCTCTAGAAATTGATGGCATTTAACATGTTATAATTTCGTAAAAAACAATCGGATAGCAATAAACTTAGACTCATTTTAAAGCTTGAAGAATGTATTTTCGCAAGCAATTTTTCATTTTTCTTTAAAATATGTTTACACAATGCTGCAGATGAGAAACTGCAGACCAATTTTCCCGAAAATAATTTATAATTGAAACCTATGTCAAAAAATAAAAATGATTTTTTTCGTGAATGAATCTTTCACAGATTTGAAAACTGAAACCTTCCCTTTACAAGGCCATCTTAAAAAATGATGTATGATTTTTTTCGCTGTTTTATGCAACAGTTCGGTGGTGTAAGGCGCTCCTAGTGTAGCTTATGCCATTGCTTTAGCTGTACATATTTCATTTAAGCTTTAATTAAACTTTAATTCAAATCTATGGTAGATTCATTAATGAGAAAAAATTTTCTATATTTTTAGAGGAGCTTCAATTGGTAGCATTTTCGAGTGAAAATATGTCATCAGTTTTTCACCTGTCACGCCGTGCAAAATTGTCTTACAATTAGGCAAAAATGATTGACGTCTAGTAAAAGTACAAGCTTTAAGCTGTAACCCCTTGCACTACGATTCGTTTTACGGTTGCAGTAATTATAACTTCTTTATAGTTGACAATTTCCTAGAAGAAGACGAAAATGCATATTCTTCAATGGCTGTATTGTATATTAACAACAACAAAATAGAATTTTGCTTCGGTTTAATGGGAATTAATAACATTAATATTTATTAGACTCTGTTAAAATCAGATTAGGTTTAATATTACGCTTTAAATCATATTATCACAGCTTAAATAACAATTTCTCCAGAATTCGAAATTTAGTGTTCAAATACTTTTTGGCTCCAGTGTATTTTGTCAATAGACTGCGGATGTTTATACAATTTTCAATTTTAGTAGGAAAATTTTAAGAAAGTGGCATCATTGAAAGTCTTATTTTCAGTCATAGTCTTCGTAGAGTTCTGAAATGAATAAAAATCGTAGTAAATTCTGTGGAATTTTATGTTCTAGCATTTTTTGAAAATTTTCAGAAGCCATAAATGTATGAAGATCCGCAGTCTACTTGTCGGATTAATAAAGAACAGTGACGTCGCTGTTACAGAATCTTTATTACTATTTTTATTAGAAGTACAAATTTGTAGCAACAAATATCGAGTAGAAACCTTATTAATTTGTTAAGATTTTTAACGCGTCTTATTAAACTTATTATCGAATATTCTATAGTAGGATATCTAATGAATAAATAGATCAATCAAATCCGAGATCCTATCATTACCACGAGTAATCACTAGGAGCAAAAGATTAAGAACCTGTTTAAGATTCGAGTATAGTAAGAGAAAATTGAGGGGGAAATTTTCTAGAGTAATCCAGAGAAGGAGAATTAATTTCGAGGCATATCCGTTTTCAAAAGTTGTCGAAAGTCTAAACCGATCTGTACACTCCATGAATTACCAATCGTGCATTGTCCAACAAGGACGACATGTAGGATGCGAATAAAACACATGCTCAGCGCTTTCGAATGATCCTCGTCGTTTGGCATAGTGCCAACAGAGGAGCGAAACTCTTCCGTCTACGACCTAAATCTGTCGCTTTCCGTTTGCACGTTTCTTAACTTTATCATAGTGTCAATACAAATTTTCTTCGAACTTGCTCGTATCCTTCTATCCTTATTTAATATGTACTAATGTAATCCTAGAGAAAAGTACTTTAATTGCCCACAAAGCCGATCTTCAGAGTCATATTGGTGATCCATAAGTCTTAAAACAATAATGATTATACTTGATTTTTATCCAGCAAATAATGAATGATTCCTCATTCAGATTTAATCTAGTGGCTATGGAAACCTAAATCTTTTTATTCTTCATTGTAATATATCGATATTTAAGGATATTTCGAGTTTATAATGACAAAACGATGAAAGGTATAATATACGTAAAATGAATGAAAATAACATATAGCTCAAATGAAAATTTAATTACACGTTAATTTTAATATTTACAAAATATTTGACACAAATAAGCTCGCATTAAATTTCTACTTTTATAACTTATTTCATGAAACAGCTAATTTTTAGAATAATTGCAGTTTATTTACGATAATGAAATAAAAATTGTATAATAAAAATTTGTAACGAAATGTTTAGTACTTTTAAACCAAAATTGATTAATATTGCTGTTTCGAGAAATAGTATTGACATTATTAAGCCGAAAGAGTTTATTAAGAGTTCTTTATATTTCAATTTTGTTGTTCAATATGCTTGTCCTGGTGTTCTGTAATTGAGTTTTCTACTTAGGTAGTTTCGTTAAAACCGTTAGAAGTAAGATTTTAACCTTTTAGTTGCCTCTCCTCGCAGGGTTCCCAGCAAACAGAATCTTCCTGTTGGAAAGTTCGTTCGTCATTGCAATTACTTCACCGGAAAGTGACACGGCACTGTTATCAGATATGACAATGCAATAATAATTAAATATTCCGTGTTCACTGAGTTCCAACATTAGTATCACTGTTTAAAATAAAGTTCAGGATTTTTAATGTACAACAATAACTTCTGTTAAGAGTATAATTTTTTTCTGACATTTGATAATAAGATTTCAGAGAGATTAAAATATTTCATTGATGAAAGTTCATTGTTCATATCAAAAATTCGGTTTTATTTCACCTTAAAATACCGAAATTATTCTTCTGCCCACACAATAGTACTGTTACACAATATATTATAATTATAATGGAATCTATACAGTACTCATATTTTGAAAAATGAATGAAAAATGAAGTCGCGTTAATCTCGTTCAGCCACTATTTCCAATAATTCGAAAATTTCAATTCAATGAAAAAATCCAAAGTTTCGGCCGTGTGTCTAGTGTCCAGTGTCCAATGTTGGAGATTTGATGGTATTGGTGGCGAATTTCTAGTAGCCGGCAGAAAACGTTCTTAATAAGTGACGACATTATTTCAATTTGAGTTAGCCGAGCGGAAGAAAATTGCATTCTCATTATTGGCATTGGTTAGCCTCCACATTCAATCCGGCACACGTGCTCCTCTCTCACACGCGCACGCACGAACACCTCGACGCTCGCGCATTACACAGATTACATGCAACCGCATATTACATCTTCTCACTATAGGTCGACTCTCGTAATACCCACAGCCTACTTACCTACATTACCCCTGCTACGTGAGTGTCTCTCCACACACTTGCTATTGCTCTGTGTGAACCACCTACTCTTCAATGAAAAAGAAATCCATCTGAAACGTAATTGTCGCGCTAGTTCACGGTGATTTCGGCCAAAATCGAACGGCGAATTAGTTCAAAATGCTGATTATTTCACTACAGATTTATCAGTGTCAATATCTTGTAAAATACTTTGAACAATAGTTGACCAGAATAGAAACTAAATAGAGCTCGTCAACTTGATAAACGTTTTTGTTAAATAAAGGAGATTGTTAAATTCTTGTTCAACTTAATTAAAATGTTCATTTCACTGAATTTTAATTAACTTCATTGTCCCTTCATCAAATTTGTTAACTCCTGGAATTATAAAAGTCCAATTTCCTAATTTTTAAAATTTTGATATACCTTGTTCTTTGGGAAATTATCCAAATGTGAAAAATTGGAAAAATGGAGACAAGATAACGAAATTTTATTTTTTATTTTATACAGTTAATATTACTTTATAAAATTCGGTGTTGGCATATAAAATTCTTTCTTTCGCCAATATGGCATATTTCTTTATTTTATTGTTTCCACAGGCTGTGACAAATCTGTCATTTATTTTAGACTGCGAATATTCGTGGAAAATAAAAATTGTCTACGTTAATTATAAGAAATTTGAATTGAATAGAAAGCTACATTGTTTTTAAATGATCTTCTTAAGGTGATAATAATGTGACAGCATTTTTTAACTCTTCTGATGGTCTTGCTGTTTCGTGTTTTGCGTATTCATTTTTATTATAATTGCATAAAATCCGCAGTTCATTAATAAGTGATCATTATGTGTAAATTACATGAATTTCGGAAAACGATGATTTGTTAGCAGAATAAATTTTGTGTGAATAAATATTCTGTATCATTAATAATGAAGAAAGCCTGCCAAACAATTTATTAACGCTTTCAGTATTGAAGTCATAATCTGGAATACTTCACGTTAATGGAGAATGAAGTTGCCTATTAACACCTTCCATCGTCAATCTTAATGGATGATGCAATGTAACACTTTTATTAGAAAATTTAATGTGTAGTTATATTCTAAAGATATATTTAATTCTTTAAGAAATATCTTTAAACTTTTAAAAGTGGGAAGTTAGTGGTGATAAAAAACAATAACAGTGCAAACTAGATTTCTTATCTTGATATTTTGAATCATTTAAATAATCTTATCGTTTCTCTGAATCTTTACCTGTTGCTGGAGATCACATTGATTTGCGCAAAGTTTTTATCTCAAATTTGCTTGCGTGGTGTACACGCTACTTAAGTAATTATAAAGTCATAATGATTTTATAGTTTTATGAAACGTCTTGAGGACACCACACGTTTTGTCGCGATAATTCACTTTTCTTTGATTTTCGAGAAATTCCTATTCCAATTTTCACAGATATCGAAGAGTAACCTAGAAACGAGTTGACCTAAAATTAAAAAATATTGAATGTTAAGGGCAAAGGATCTTAAGCAATTTAAGTATCTTTTTTCAAATATTCAAAAGCAGGCATATATGATCCCTTTACATTTAAATCGTTAGCAACAGTAACGTATTTTATGAGATTGACATTTTTAATTTAGTATCAATAATATTCTTAAATCATATTATTGCACAATTTAATATCTTTAAAAAATTGATTAGTATTTTCTAACTTATTTGGAATAGCAATCATTATTTCAGTGTCTTTTAACAAGATTTTTGCTAAATTATAAACCTCAACAAATTTAACATAATCAAAATAATTTAGTTTACGTGTTAAAATATTATCTGTAAAGTCAGGAGAAAGGTAACAGGTTCTTAAATAAATACTATTACTGTGAAAAAATTTTTTCTTTGTACAGAATGATTATTAAAAAATGTAATTTTGCAGAATCTATAATTTTTCATAAAATATGAACGTGCCGCATACACATATATTTATGAAAGTTAACAAAGAAAATTATACGGGAACCAGTATATTATACGTATAATATAAATATTGTACACGAAACAGTTTTCAGTATATTCTGAGCATTTAATTTAAATGTTTCATTTAAAATTGTGTAAAATGTTAGCGTTTAATTTAAAACTGGGAGAAGATAAAAATATTTGAATACTTGAAAGTTGTTAGCATTATTAAAGATTGAAATGTCTGGTTTACGCAAAAAATATTGATTTTGCACAAAGATCCATTAATTGTAAATGAGTATTAACAGAACTTATGAAAATTGTAGTCATCTGTTAATCATTCATCCGATAGCGGAAACGCGAGACACATTAACTTCGACGTTAGTAGGTTTAAAAGTGATATGAGGTGACTGTACATTTTTTTTCCGTTCGTTCACTTTCTTATGCAGTTCCGGTTCTGTCGGCAAGTACGGCCGCTCGCGTGCATACTCTCGTTCTCTCTCACACATCTGCATATTTTCCTCGGACGTAAAATAGCACGTGGAGTGCCACGGGAACACCATTGAATTCGTGACCTGTGAGAAACTTGTAAGTAGTAGTTGGTCGCGCAGATCTTCACTGCGCTTGATTTTATACCGCACTTGCTCCCCTTTCGCTGCTGATCTTCGCCGTTTCCAATCATTTTATTCAAAATTCCTTTGAAAATATTACGTCAACCATCTGTTAGCCCTTAACACATTTCAAAACGATACGATCGATATTCTTCTCTTTTTAATTTCTTTTAGAAAATTATTTTGACCGACTTTTGAAAAATTTGTTTTTAATCATTGAAATTGACAATAGCACGCGTAGAAAAATATTAGATTATTGCTGAAGTTCGCGGCTGATTTGAAAATAACAATTAATTAATTATTGTATAATCACCACCATTTTTTATTTTCCAGCATTTTATATAGATATAGATGCTATTCATATAGATTTAAAAGTTCGTTATAGTGTATGTCACACTTATTTAGTACAATTTAGTTAACCAGCAGTCACGGTATATTGCATTATTATCCAGGTCAGCATAAATAAATTAATGAAAATATTTGGGAATAATTGGTCCTGGAATGTAATTAGTATAACAATTAGTATAATTGTTCGCTTTAAGTGAAACTGTTGAATTGTTCTAGAATAATACAACACAGTTACCTATGTATGTTTCTCAGGAAGTGATCCACTTTTGGAGCATCTTGCGTGCACGTTTCATGTTGATCAATCCTGTCTGAAACACGCAATGTTTTCAACAAATTTTTCATATTGTTGCGATACGCGGTTATCGTCTAATGAAGTATTATTTCTAAAACTGGTTAACATTAAAAAGGAAAAAGCATTCTTAAAGTTTACAAGATTGTTTGAAGAATCATCATTTATCTGTTACATTAATATTACAGGTTTGCTTAGCATTGTTACTACTGGCCGTTCTATGCGAGACATCGTCGACCTTGAAAAATGATCGAGGAGGGTCATCCTTCAACGCTCGAGGTCCTAGCAGACTTAGTCGAAGAATCGCGTTGAACGATTACCTCGTACCGCCGCCACCTCCGAGACAACATCCGTTCAGAACAGGAAGGTTGACCAACCCGCAATCAACAGAGGCACCTGGTTACTTCTCTAAACTGATGAATTGGTTCAATCCGTTCGGTTTCGGTTCTCCTGCAGCACCGCCGTTGAAACCACCCCCTCCATTCCACGAACCCTCTTTTCCACCGACGCCTCAGTCTCATCCCCCACAGTTTAACGTACACCCAGCCCCTCCTCATCCTGTTTCCTCTCTGCATCCTCCTGCTGGACCATCCGATCTACCTTTGTACCCACCTCTTAATCCTCCGCCCAGTCATCCTGGTCCGGCGTTCACGCCTCCTCTCGGCACACACCCTGTTCTGCCTCTCAGCTCTGCTCCCAGCCATCCTGGACCAGTCTACAAGCCTGCTCCACCTCGTCTACAGGAGCCAAAGCATTATGCTCCTCCTCCGAACAAAGGAAGATCCTGCAACCCTTGCAACAAGGTTCCTTGGATTCCAATGCAAGGCGGCGACCTTCATCCGGAGCAATACCCCCCAGTTCCGCAACCGTCCAACGGATATCCTCTTCCCAATAATCATGGAAGTCACGATGCCCAGTACGCTGCCTCGCACGACTTCAGAGTGCCAGACCTTCCTCCTCACGCGCAATCGAACGGGCAAGCAGGTGTGATCGGCCCGATACCAAATCCGCTGTTGCAACCTAACCCAGCACCGCCGATCTACAGCCCCGAATATTTCGGTCAATCTTCTCAAAATCCTTCGGCAGAAGGCTTCGGCCTTGAACCACCACCTCCACCCCTGCCACCGTCGGTAGCCGAGGGACATACGATCACCAGCGCCAATCAGTTCAACAATATCGGCCACCCCGATCTGGCGTCCAGTGGGACGCAAATAAATCAAGGTCACGCGAACGTCGTGCCCCAGAACCACGGACCCGAGACCAATAAAGAGTTTTACGGTCACGGGGAGTCGTTCGGCGCCTCTGACTTCGATAATCGGCCTGCGATTTATGGGTCCCCGACAGATCAAGATTACCATGACCCTGGTATACCGAATCATGGAGGTCAAGCTAGCCAGAATCCGGTTACAGGCTTCGGCTCGTCGAACACAGATCACGTTGACAATCATGGATTCGATAATCAGAATGGCAACGTGTACCACGAGCTCGAATCGAACTCGGGACACGACGCTGCCGCGCATTATGTGCCTCCTGACTTCAGTCCGACCAGCTTTGGTAGTGCTACTCTTGGTAATCGTACCGACGGAAACTTGAATTACCTCTACCCGGACGACTTGTCTCCCAGCAGCAGCGTAGTCGAAGGCTCTCGCGCTACTGTGAAGAACAACACGATTCACTTCGAGGAGTCGCCATTGCTTGATTTGTCGAAGGAAAGCGAGGATCAGGCCAACGCGCAATGGCAATCGCCGATTATCACGGGTGGCAATAATGTTGACCCAACTACTTATCATGTAGACACCGTAAACTCGTCGAGCTACGTTGTGCTGACGGATTCTTATACTGCGTCGAATAACCAGGATGTCTTTGGACAGTCGACGCCGTCGACGCTGAGACTTCCGGATGATAAGGAGAGTCGACACACGACGAATCTGGTGTCGAAGAATGAATCTCGAAGGAATAAGGAGATTCTAAATTTTGAGCAGCCAGGTAGGCCGGATCCGGTCCAGAAACAGCAGAATACGAAGAGGAATAAACAAGTAAGTTGAATGTAATACAGTGGATCCATATAATGCGATAAAAAATTGTTTAAAAAGACTGTGTATATACAGGATGCCCCAAGAATGTTGCATTCCCTCGAAAAGGGTAATTCCTGAATAGCTTTTTTCCTCTACGAAAATGTTCTCCGCGGTATCGTTAAAGAGAGTGACTAAAAACACGGACCAATCAGAGCACGGTAACACGGTTCGACCAATGACAACGCCATCCACTGTAACCGTGCTCTGATTGGTCCGTGTTTTTTGTTAATAACTGCAAAACAAAGCTGCCGCGGACATTTTGGAAAAGGAAAAAGTTTCTTTAAATGATCTCAGGTATCTTTCTTTATTTGTGATGTTCTACGATATTTAGTAGCAACAAAAAAGATTTCAATTCGGCTGGTAAATGTCTGTCGTAACAAACATTGCTGATCGATTGGTAACGTTTCTTCGATGAAAACGAATTTAAACGTGGACTAAGTCGTTATTGCAAAATTTCACTTGAAGCTCACCAACGAATCTTGTTTCTGGAAATGTCACAGCTGGTGACATTGCATAAACGTTATTGTGTACGTGCACATTTATGTTGGCAATCACGGTTGTTCTTGCGTGCAAGGACCCCAAGTTCAATGAATAGAAAATGTGTTCTTTATTACGAAATAATACTGGTTTAGGTGCAAGTCATAATACCGTACACGTCGGATTATACACCAGTGCCGTTCCAACAGTCTTACGGAGATTGGAACGTTAGAAATAATCCTGAGAGGACGCAACCAAGGAGAGTTCCGACACTTAGTGATTTGAATATTGATAATTATCTCCAGCAAGAATCGAGAAACGAAAATCGATTCGTACCGTCGTCGGTAACAGCGAGAGTCAACGATACAAGAACCACTAGAGCAAACAGTTCCATCGATGGTCAGAATTTGCAGAAGAATATTGACTACTGGACGATGCAGGTAAAATTCCACTTATTTAATTAATTTCTTTCATTTTTGGGTGTTAACAAATATTCAATCTTTATGTATGATAATTAGACAGATTTTATACATTTATGAAAAAAATGGCTGGGTGTAATTTGAAACTACAAAAATATTACAAGAATTTAAATATATTAACACATTGTTCACAACCTAATAAAACTACGAAAAAAAGAGAAATGAATTCGTATTTGATTTCTATATGCTGCAATTAATGCAACCAATTTTTATTGTACCATATTCTAAATACTGTAACGACATTAAAAAATAAATATCTCTAAAGTAGAAAAATATTATAATAAGTAACGTTGAAATTATTATTTAGGTATACTTGAATACTACACAGTCAAGTACTATTATACCAAGTTCTTCGCATCATTATCTTGTATGGAAGAAAATCCCAACTGAATATTTGACGACCACCGAACCTGGTGATCATACGAGTGAATCAAAAGACAACAAAAAAAGCGTGCAGTCGTCCTCTCTTGCTGGCTTTAGCTTCAACGAAGTGGATCCCGAAGGTTCATCTAGTAATCACGTCGAATCGGTTCAATCGGTAAGTTTCTTTCTAACTTTATGAAATGTAATGCCATTTGATTGATAAATTATTAATTGTACTAATTAGTAGGTATACTGACTTGGTTCGAAATATTTCTTTTTTTATCTCATGAAGTGCCAAAGTGTTTCTAATACACGCATTGCTATTATTGTTTTAATGGTGCATCTTTGAAAAAATAATAATAACGTTACGCCATTGAGCATAAAAAATAACCGATTCAAAACAATTTATTTCATAATACGAAAATAGAAACGACAAAGTTTATTGTAATAATGATTTTTAATAATATTCTCGTATCTTACAGAGCCCAGTAGAATTTAATTAATAGATCATAGTAAAAATTGATTGTCAAGTTTGGTAAAAAAAAATCGTGACGCGTCGATAAATTCTATAATTTATAGAAACACATGAAACGATAAAATATTATACACACATACTATAATTAAATTATAACGTGTATAATAATAACTTGCAATTCTCAGCCAGACGTACGAAAAAGAATTTATTAAGCTTTATGTTAACGTGTCAAAGTGATGGTTATCATTGGAATGTTTCTAACAAATTATATTAATAAATTGTAACATTTTCAATAATAACTTCAGTCGCGGATGTAATCAATTTTATTTTGTAGCCAGTTCAAGTTGTTCGAGTAGAAAGTCCGAAATCGACAAACGGTAATTTAGTGAATGCAAATGAATCTGCAACAAAAGAAATTCCTGCTTGGGAAAGACATTCTGTGACGATATCGCCTGTAAATAAAGAAAAAATTTACGTCGTGACACCGCAACCGGTGCCAGCAACGTCTTCTAAGGGCAACTTCCAAAACAGAGAGAACGTGCAGGAAACGCGTCAATTAAATGACAATAATTTGCAGAAAAGTAACGGCAGCTCGATTGAATCCAATGCGATCGAGAAAGCCTATCAGATCCTTCCACAAGCAGTGAACGGATTAGCAGACGCGTCCAGTGGGAAGGAAGAGATCCCTTTATGGGGAATTATGGACCATGATGAATTTGCTGCCTCGAGTTTAGATGGCAATGACGATGAACCGACTGATGACCTTGTGGGCGCACCAGTACTTTACGCTGGACACTCCAAGGTAAAAGGATACAATAAACAACCGAAAGTTGCTCCCATTTAATTTCTAAATTGAATTAGTAAACTAAACAATAAAAAATATTAGATATTCATTTACATTTATACGTAGTTATAGTTTTTTCAATTAAGAATATTCTATTTAATTTCAAAATTCAATTATTGGACTAAACTAAATTTCAAATTTTTGTGTAATTAAATCAGTTTGTGCAGTATAAATAGTATATTAATAGAATGTTCTATTATTTATTTATGAAAATCTGTACTTTTTCATATTAGTTTAGTATGAATCATTCATAAATGATTTTGAGGGAACATCATAATATTTTCAGGTTTCGCGAGCTAAACGATGATAAGGAGACACTTTCGCGAACGTGAGATTTAGGAACAATAATAAATAACTGCCAATAATTAGTTAATTTCTACATCTACAAAACATTATACGTATTCCTGTTACTTTAATGGTCCCCTACAACATCGTAATAATAATTTCGACGTTTGAGTGTAAGCATGGAACTTTGCAATGGCCAGTGAGTATTTATAATATGTTTAAGTCGTTTGTAAAATAATAGATGATTTTGTAAAAAGACTCGAACACTATTAAGTCTTCGATAAAAGTAAGTACGTTAATTGATTTTTATATAAGAAAACATTTCGATTATACGGTTACACAAATATAGACAGTATTTAATTCTGGTGCTTTGTAAATATATAATAACAATTAAGGTTCCATTAGTACGATAGTTGTAAGTTAATCGTAAGTGTAACTATTAGTAAACTAACGTATAAATTTTCTAGTTAATACTGTATTATATTAGAAAATTTACTGGCAATAGTTTATACAATTCGTATTTTAAAATGTTAAATAAATTATAAAACTTATTATTAATTCAGATACTAAAACGCTTTCCTTTGGAAATTTAGGATAGGATATGTGTGTATGTGAATATTTATAATACAAAACGTTTAATGATGATTATATTATTAAATTATTTTTTTGTTCAAGAATGTTTCATATTTTTGTACGCATAAACTTTTTTCGGTCCAATTGCTTCCCCTTGCTTTGCAAAGATCTCGTCTTTAAAAAAAAACCTTAGGCTTTCCCTTACCCTCACTTTCGATGATTTCACATAATTGGTATACGGCCAAAAGAAGTCGGCGATTTGTATTCAGATGCGGCGCCCAGTGCACATTCATACGTATACAGCATGCCGAAACATTGACAATGTTTCTGGCTTTCCCGATTATACGGTGAAAGGAGATCATATTCCGGTTCACGTTGTCCCATCGATTGAAAAGTGCAGACACTTTACCATAACTTCGTGACTGAAATGTAAGAAGACGCTACTCTCTAATTCTCTTACAGTTCAAACCGCTACAGAATGACCATTGAAACAAGGACATAATTCTCTTTGACATTTAAGATAAACGAACTCGTAAATGAATAACTCATTGATGAAATTGACATGGTCTAGTCATTGAAAAAAAAAGTAAATAAAAAGTTATTCTACTGTACTAGTTTCTACCTTAAAATCAAGATGCAGATTTTTTCTATGAAAGATACGACAAAAATTTTAACTAGAAATACCTTTAAACAGCACTTTTATTTAATTTATAGTTCAGTGAATTTCTGCATTTGGTTAAGTAAAATGAAGTTTTTGAATAGAAATCTTTTGAATTGTAGTCTATAAAATTGATATATTTATCGTCTAAATTAATTTAAGAATTTTTATCACGAATTTTGAGCATTGGTTAAAACGTAAAATAGACGTAATCATCTTCCTCAAACAAAGCTTGTAGCAGCATGCTGATTTCTGCACGGTGTGTGAGAACTTTTACCGGAAGGTTCTGGGAAAAAACGGCCCATTGTTACCGCGAAAGATCGCGGCTGTAAAAAAGACTAGAGCTGAAGTAACGAAACACTTCACGTCATTAAGTCTATTCCCTGCAGCGAACGACATTGAACAGGCACATGACCTTAATTAAAGGCAAGATGATACTGTGGTTACTGTACCATATAGAAAGTGTCGCAGAATTTTTTATTTCAGAAATATATGGAAAACAATGTAGTTGATGACTTTTATTCGATGATTGTCATTTGTAAAAATCTAAAACAATTGTGAAATTGTATATTCTTGTTTGAGAAATCGATTATAATTTGAATTAAAGGCTGCGAAACTTTTGTATCCAATTCACTAAAACTCTTCATTAGTAAATCCGAATTTTATACAATTTCAATTTTTTTTATCTACAGAAATGTATATTTGCACTTTGCACAAACTATTTACACATTTTATCACCATATTGATACACATTCTGCACAAAAGTATGTTAAAGGTTCACCCAAAGAAAAATCTAATCAATTTTTTGTTTACTTTGGTCAAGATAAACTGTTTATTTTCAATTTTTAATTAAAATGCAATCAAATGATTACAATATGTTATACTGGTGAATTCTGTTTTTTCATTGTGAGGCATGCGAGAATTTTTTTAATACAACAAATATTGTCTTTATATTTAGAAATATTCTGAGTACATGTGGACGTATAACAGTGATATTTAATGACATTAAATGCGCGTATATTACATTTTAAATAAACACATGAAAACATAAATAATATTTCATCTTATTATTCTGTATTAGATTAATTTACAAAAACTAATACTGCACGACGGTCAATGTGCTTTAACTTACCGAAACGTATTTACATAATGTTAATTCTTAGTAATACAGTTTTCAACTAAAATACAGTCTAACGCAAATAGCTTTTAACTAAACATCATATTGAAAAAGATATTAGCAACCAAAGTAGAAACTATCGAATCTACGATAATTGTCATGATTAGAAACTCATTCCGATTGGTGGCAGTATATCCACCATATAGTATACTATATGGTATATTGCATACACTTAAAAATATACAATTACTGTTTTATACTAGATGTAGACTTAAGAGCTGTCCTGTTCCTTTTTTTCTAATCGTATTGTTCTTCTGTGTACAATTAGCATCTCCACAGACCACATTACCAGAGTCAACGCAGTGACAGAATTCATGACCACTATGCAGGGTGCATAATATCCGGTGCTGTCACGAATTACGCCTGCAATCATCGTAAGTCAAGCACAATAATTAGTCAGGTTAGTGTCACCACCAAAAATTGCTATACCATTATTCAAAATATTGTTTACATTATTAAATAAGTTGGTATCTAATCAATTACTAAACATTTAAGTATTTCATAAGATATTATATCAATTTCATATCCATAAAATGAAGAAAACTAATATAAAATGGAATTATTCTAGATTGGAGAAAACGTTTAATTGTCAAGTTAAAATAGCACTACGGACACTCTCAAAAACACAATTTATAAATACACAATTTACACGAGTTTGCTGGGGGCGTAAATACTTATCAACAAGAGTGTATACAGGGTATCCCGCGACTCATGGAAGAAAAAGAATAACATTTTTTCCTGCGAGTCTTCGTTTTCGAGAAAATCGACTTTGAAAATGCTGAAAATACACGTGCTATCGATGGGAATCGTTTGACGCGTCTGATCATGACCGACCTATTTTACTTCCTGCGTATACTAGAACACCCCTTGGATCTTTAAAGTCGATTTTCTCGAAAACGAAGACTCGCAGGAAAAAATTTTATTATTTTTTTTCGACTCATTTTTACATGTAGAATAACCTCCTCGGTTGAACATGAGTCGCGGGATACCCTGTATATTATACTACCACGTATTACAAAGTTTCGACGTACCTACAATAGGGCCAGCAATTAGGAATATGATACCATTGACGATCATTTGAATCCCTGTTGCGTTCGGTAACCTGTTAATAGGAACGTAGTGTGGTATTACCAGAGACATATAGATCGAACGAATTCCTTTGGAAGCCCCTAATCCGACAGCGATGACTATCATTGATATAAATCCATCAGCGAATATTATAGCTGCGAAAGAATTATACATGATAATGAATTCATATCATCACAGTGCTCGTTCAAGATGATATATTGGATGACATCAGAATATTTCTTGATTGTTAAATAATCTCTTTATGCAAAATAAAATTTGTTCGTATACGTTTAAAAAAACAATAGCCACTTAGGAATGTCTTCCCTTAGTAAGTCCAGTAGATAACAAGTACTATTGTATGTTATAATACTTACATGATCTAGCAACTATTAAAAGGACCAAGCTAATCATGTACATAATTCTTGGTGGCTGGTTCAACCATTCACCAAGGAAGGGAGCGACACTTCGGAAAACTAAATCCAGAGTGGCAATAATACTCATAACAGTCGAAATTTCTTTGGTAGTCAATTTCATATCTGTTAAAATGAATGGCGTCAATTGCGAAAAATTCGCCTCGGCAAAGATGGCCACCGACATCCCTGTCATAATGTTTACGAAGATCGGATCTCGCAGTAAATTCAAATCAAAAAGTTGGATCACCTTCGCAAATATTTCTTTTGCAAATGACTCGTTCTCGGATCTGTAAGTAAAATGCTATCATAAGCAACTGTTGAACTGCAAAGTGTATTACTTAAAAATTTCGTGTATGAAATAGTCATTCTGTAAGCGGGGAGACGTGAGGGGGGACATGCCCCGTCGTCGATCGTCACTCGTCTGAACAATTGGCGTATGTTAATATATGTATAAGGCTTCACGTGTTTTGGAGCATGTATAACGTTTCATTTGTTAGAGCAAGGTTTTTGTTTTGGAGCAGCACGACTGGAGACAGTGCCAGCCGCGACGCCGTACGCAGAAGACGTATTAAAGTTTGTTCATTTTTAACCGGCATTCCCATCAGTCAGATCCCTTTCCCATACCCTACAATTTCATTAACTAAAGTTATAAGTCATTTTATGAACTAATGGAAATTATAAACTCAATAATCGTATGTGCATATACGATAAAAAATCAATACCTTTAGATAAAGCAGAAAAAAATAAGGAAAATATTTTCATAATTTAAAAACTTATACAACGTAGATTGCACTCGAAGAAATCAGAGTCAATTTAAAACGGCAAATTTAATAAATATAATAGTTTTCATTGATTAAATATAGCAAAAGAATACTAATATTTAGTTAATAATAAAAACTAACAATAAGTTTCAGTACTCTTTCTCTATCAAATTACGTTCGAGTGATTAGAGAATGCACACAATAGAATGTAATTGAGAATCGACTAACGACTTTAAACTTTTGGTTGAAGGAACAAGTATTTTTAATATCTTATAATTTTCGTTTCTCTGTAACTGGCAATTGCATGTATAAAGTTTGATAAGTATACTGATCATCTGATAATGCATGATTACAGCCTATCTCCAGAAAACTATCGTATTCTTTAAAAATGGCGTTCAATAATATCCACTAGACCGTGGATATTCGTACGAATATGGCAACTCTCGTGAAACATAACATTCCGACAGTACAAATTCGCTCTAGTATGGTCAGCCAATTGGTGAAACTCTCGGTATGACACAGCTTTTCCATTGAAAGAAGCCTAAGAAAAAGAGGCGCGCATTCCGAGAGGAAATTTCATAAATTCTTCGCGTCGCCTTGTTTTTATACTAAATTCAGAAAAATTTCTTCAAGACATAGCAGTGCAAAAAATTTGACCTTGAAAGAAGGGTCAACATCAATTTTTCGGTCCACTTTTTAACAGATCTCCATCGATCCAGAGGTATAGAATCTCGATATGGATTATATAGAGAAAATTATTATACTGCATTAAAGTTTATTAAATTTTTGAAGATATTTCTGCGCTATGAATGCGCAAAATTTCAGTCTACACATGTAGAAGCCATTTTATTAAAAGGATTAAATCGTCAAGTTTTTAACATTCAGTCCCGAGTGAGAAAACCAACGTGAATTATTCGAAAAGAGGCCATTGAAGATAGCGAGACCAAAGACACGTTTCTTTAAACTCTAAACCTCAAGAACCGTTTTTAACGCTAGTTCAAACAGATTGCTCATGTGCAAGTGAATCGGGTCCAAGTTTAACGTCGGTTTATGGAAGACCAAATAGCCTTGGGGCAGGCGGTTCTTTGCGCAGAGCCATCGTTCTTCAGTGCTACTGTATGTATAGTTAGAACACGGTTCACCGACGCCACCAGTGAACTCACCAATTAGATGCTTGGATTATTTGACAAGTAGATACACCGCGTTTAGTTGAATTAGGTTTTTCCAACCCGCAAAAAGTAGTTTAACTAACTGGGTAAGACTTACAGAGAAGTTCTTATAATTATTTGCACTGCTACTGAATTTTTTCTTTCTTCTCTGTACAGTAATCGAAAGAAAACTTGTATGTGAAAACTTCGGAACCGAAATGTCCCTTATATCGTGTAAAAGCACTGTTCTTTGATCTTGACAACGTTAATTCCAATAATAATGTAAGTTGATTTAATACCAAATAATTAAACTATTTTCATTATTAAAGATACAGTTGTAAGTATTGATAGTGGTGTATTAGTCTACATGTATATTCAGGAATTGTGAAGAATAACTTATTATCAAAATTGTGGATGCTTACAAAACTTAACAGATAAACTTTTAATTATCTGCGTATACATACTTGTTGCAATCAGTCTCCGCATTCAATGCAGCTTTCTCATCATTCTGTCGTATTAACGACTCGCTGTCCATCGCCTCTTGCAGATTATGGCTGTTTCCATTGGAAATGTTTAGATTACTGTATTTTATTGAAGCATATGGTTTTTCGTCGAAAATTTTAACGCTGCTGCCAAGATTGATTGTGTCGATACTCTTGACTAGAAACATGAAAATATTCTTAATACAATATTATTATGAAGATTGTTGATGTATGAAGTTATAAATTATTTTTCAAACTTACACTGTCGATTAAGACATTGTTGACTTCTTGTACTCTCCCCTATCGAAACTGATTAAATATTTATTATTATTAAGTAGCATGATAGTTTCTTTAAATACGGATATATAATCATGTCACGACATGAAAGCAGAAGAATCTTTTTTATGAAGAAAATAAAAATAATGGAATTGTAGACGAAAATAGAAAAATTAGCAACGTTATTATTATTATTGTTATTAAACATCTAAGTACTGTTGAATACTTTACACAATATTTTGTAAAAATTAATTACATTCAAGAAAACATAAATATGCGAATTTTTATGCAAAAGACGTCTTCTTTTCTTTAGAAACGCAAAATTTTATAGCATATCTGCGAAGATCTTTAACCAATCTCAAGAGAAATTAATTTCATATATATTGTCATTACCACTTAATGTCTCCGAAAATTGTCGTACATAGGGTACGTCAAATCCATATATGCTTCCAATTTCAGCGTCACAATCAATGGCCGAAATAATACCTTTTCTCTTTCTGGGTATGTTATTTACATCTACGACTGAGTTTGTCGTGCATTCTTCTTCTTCTTGGAAAGGATTTTTCTCATCTAAAATTGACTTCACATCAGCAATAATATTTATCTATATTTCATATCGGTAATGTATAATTTCTGTAATTTTCATTACCATTTCTGTAATTACACTGTCCAACAGCCAAAAAATTTTTCGATTCTCACTATGCAATTCTTATAGAGTTTTTTGCGCTGATTCCGAATCTGTCCTTAATTATTCTCCTAGACGCACAGTTTTTGAGAAATTTGAGTTTGAAAAAAAGACATATTTTTCAACTTTGAACAAATATTGTGATGTTATTATAAAAAATATTGAATTGGTCTTTACAGCAAAAGATTCCTTAGACTTTCCCGAATACGGTGATATCCATTATTAATACATTATGATTGTTTAAACATGTTTAAACGATCATTAAAGACGGAGAGACACCACTTTTGCACCAATTTTTGACGATATTTTCGAATTTATCTCGAAAAATAAGGGTCCAGCGGAAAATCGAACTATACGGTGGTGGTGTCTAACAATAAGTTTGACAATAAGTTCGTTTAAACATGATTAAACAATCATAATGTATTAATATTGGATATCACTGTATTCGCGGGAAAGTCTAAGGAATCTTTTGCTGTAAAGATCAGTTCAATATCTTTTATAATAACATCACAATATTTGTTCAAAGTTGAAAAATATGTCTTTTTTTCAAACTCAAATTTCTCAAAAACTGTGCGTCTAGGAGAATAATTAAGGACAGATTCGGAATCAGCTCAAAAAACTCTACAAGAATTGCATAGTGAGAATCGAAATCCACAATAAAAGTTGAAATTTGTTGGACAGTGTTATCTCTCTTAGAATTAAATTATCTCGCCTAATATATAGTATACTTATTAAAATTCTGACCTATAAGTAGAGTTTCTTTTTGATTCGTTGTTGCATCGCCGTTCGTCGATTCTGGTTGCACTTTCGCGGTTTTCAAATGCCATTTCAGTGGATGAAGTAACGTGCATCCTACCAATGAATGTAAACTAAATGCTCCGAATAATAATATCGTACCCTAGTAACATGATATTTAAAAACATCAAAAATATTGAAATTATTTAATCGGTGTCTAATCCTGACTGTCCGAAAAAAGTATAAATGGAATAATTTTGTATTGTTTATACTACGAATATGGTAAAACAAGCTCACATTACTTATAATAAAAATATCATACGTTTTGTATGTTATCATACAAAATTTCCCTGTGGTACGTAACTAAACCAAATTTTTACTGTAGCTACTAAGAAAAATTTTCCTAGGCTCATTTTGTCCAAGAGTATCAAAATTGTTATTTAATTTTTTAATTTCAGACAATCAAATTCAACGAATAGCTTCTACGTTAAAAATCATTTTACAAGAAGTATGTTAAAAAATACGTTTAAAAAATTGATGAACAATCGTGAAACACAACATTTAAAAATATTTTCTATCTTCCATCAGAATCATATTATATGTATTATAGAACCTGAGTATACATAGAAATTAAATTAATTAAAAACGTACCTGAAATCCGAAGTAAGAGATTAAGACTGTTGTCACTTGCGGCAACACTATAGGACCTAGTCCAACAATTGTTAACGCTAAAGACGTAGCGCGTCCTCTTTTAGTTGTAAAGTAAGAATTTAGTGCATATGAAAAGGCAGACATTGACATCCACATACCGACAGCTGTACGAGGGAATGTACTAGTTAACATTAAATCCTTAAGCATAGCGTACAATACAGGGTGTTTTGACAACTGAAATTACCAACTTTATTTTGTTTATTATTAGTCGCATGTAAAGAAATATTGTGATACAAAACAACCTTTTGCGTCGTGAATTGACGGAGGTCAATCTCAGGGTCACCTTGAGATTTCTGAAACGCCTTCACCCAAAAATAAAAAATCTTTGCATCCCCCTCGATACCATGCAACTTTTGTATACATTGTTTTTTCATATTATGATAAATAACGAAAATATTGGACCACCCTGTACTGCATAGTTATGTGAAGATACTGTACGGTGATCGCAAGATGTCGATACTCACAAGTAAATAAACCGTAAAATATCAAAAGTAGGGCGAAGGATCTAGTGAAGGCTGTCGCAGTTACACCAGTAGTGTACAATATGCTAGCAATTATTCCCACTTTTCTGTATCCAAATGTACGTAGCAGAGGGCCGTTAATTAACCCGAGTATCATGCCTGAAGCTAAATTTGCATTTATAATAATTGTTGCCTCTGTCGCATTGAAGCCGAACAGGGGAAACGTGTCCTTAAATATTAATCCGAATCCATGCAGAAGGGCTCCGGTTGAGATCTGCAAATAATATGTGTACGCGTTCGATAGTTATTCTAAAATAATTCTAAAATAATTTTCTTCAATAAATCAACGATGGATTGAAAAAAAATTATCATTGATTGATACTATATTTTGGACGTTTATACGAATCTTAAAAGTCTTCAAAAGCTAAAGTTAAATTATTTTTAGTATTTTTTATTTGAAAGTATTTTATATTTGAAGGTATATTAAAAAACAACTATTCTTAGTTAATTAATTTCAATAACCATAATTTCGACACGACAACGATTATTTCATACAACATGGCAGTTTTTACGTACCCCATTTAAAGCATACGCCAAAACAATCATCCAACCCCATTTTCCATTGGGAGGAACTTTAGTAGTTTCTTCGGCAGTCATTTTTGGTTTATAGATTTCTTCTCCTTTTAATCAATAGCTAAATTACTATTACTTGTTATCACGACTCGTCACCCTTTCTGAGAGTTTCAAAATGATCAGAAAACTAATACAGATTCTGAATTTTTTAAATGTGAAATGTCCTAAAATGTATAGCACACTGTATACATATAATATCTACAATCGATCCAAAAATTATTTGAACACTAAATTTCCGATTCTCGGGAAATTGTCAACGTTTGAACAATGATAATTTGATTAAGAAAAAAAATAGTACAATAGTAAATCGAAATTCATTTTAAAGCTCGAAGTCAAAAAGATAAGTAGAATTTTTGAACTTGAAATTATTGGACGATAAAACTATAATCTTACAATTTTTGATCGATCTGTTGTTAGAATTTTATATAACATATATTTTCAAAAATTTTTAATCGGTTACTTACTAACTTTTTCCTTGTAGTTGATTATGTTAGTGGCTCCAAGCAATGTACTGATATGGAACTAACAAATTTTTGCACTCTCTTTGATCACTGAACTTTTATAACAATATTATGACGTTCGAGGATTTTTTAGATGAAATGTTCACTCGTTCATTTTTTTAGAACAACCATCTGTTAAATAAAACAACTTCGCGTCGCACGGTTGTTAAGAAAAGCACTTTCTCGAAATAACTCTCCACCATACTAATCTTCACGAACAACAATACCGTCTGACTAGTTTCTTCGATAACTTTATATGTATATACTTTTTTGTCATGCTGTCATATTATGTAATAATTGTTTTCTTTCAGAATCACTGGTTAGAATAACTAGTTTACACTTCATTAAACATTGGAAATTACGTATAGCGTTCATGACAATTTTGAAAGCGTTTTATGATAAGTCACCGCGAACCGCAACTAGAGATGTAATCAGGATGTAGCAGGAGTAATACTAATCTTGCACTCTCATGCTGATGGATCTCGAACTGTCATCGAGTGGCGAATAATCGTTACATTTTATAATGATTGAGACAGACCGCTGTGATATCTAATCTAAACTACTGTCTTCTTGCGTATACTTTTATCAAGGTTGCATATTATAAAGGATATTGCAACAAATATTATGAATTTCCTGTTGACAGATTACATTGAAATATTTTCAACTAAACCAGAAGTCGATTTCTATATTTGTTTAACGATTATCTAAATATATCCACACTTTGTTCCCAGATAATTATAACTTATCATCAATAACATTCGAATCATGCTATCAATAGAAATACCTTAGTTCAAATAACAAATATGGGTCACCGATATTAATTATTTCTTTCTAAGCGAACGTCAAGTAAATCACATACAAGAATTTTTTATTTTAAATATTTTATTTAAATTCGTAATGTATAGTTGTAGTGTTAAATAGATTTCATTACAAAATATGGGATGAAAGAAAGCTTACATGTTTTTAAATAATTAGTAAATTCTTGTAAAACGATAATATCAGTTAATGGAAATTCCGTGTGAGATTAATATATCGTAAATGAGTGAATCGTAATATCTACAGGCGAAAATACATTACACCTCAATCTGAAACCACATTCCGTTATTGTATCTTATGAGGACGGTAATTAAGCCGATAAAAAGTCAAATAAGCACGATGATATGAATTTATATGGTTATTTTTATTACATTGCACATTTTCTACATATACAGTGGATGCAGAAAGTGTTTTAGCACTTTTCTCATTCTCAAGAAATGGTTGATATTTGAACTAATTTCGTAAAAAGTTTTCGTTTAAAAAATACATTGTTCAATGTTTTAAAATGAATAATAAAGAGGGAAATATGAAAGTTATGTGTAAAATTAAACAAAGGACATGGATTAAAGAAGAATTTATTAAACTTATCAGCTTCACTATCTTCTGTACATTCGTGCACACGATAAATGCATACAAAAATAAAACTACAAAAAGTTTTGTACATATTCTTATGTTTTAATAATATCCACAAAATCTTGGGAAAAAATAAAAGTTAAGCTGGTTAGGAGCGATTAAGTGTATTTGATACGAGATATTAATTAAGATTCATGTTCAATATGAGTATGACGCAGTACCACGATGGAACAGTAAAAAATTAAAGCAGTAACCGCATTTTGAAAAGTAAGTATCGATTTAATCTTTCGCGAAATAAAAATTGTTTTATCTCACTGGTGGCATTAGCTGTTGCGACAAGTATACTGACTACATATACTGAAAAACATTATTCCAACAAGTACGCGTATAAAATCCTTGATATTGTACTCGCAAAATACGCTATTCGAATTTAAGGTCGCTACAACTTCGTCGGTTTTACGAATTTGGGAATACGATTTCAGGAACACATTTGGCGAAGAGTAAAACGTTCATTAAAAAAATGACAATTTGTACCATCAAGTAGAAGTAAAAATTATCATCAAATATTCCTCTCAATGTTTAGTAAATCATGGTTCTTGTAGCTTATGATTTACTCACGTCCAATCTCATAACTTCTACAATTATGTGATCGTTACATAATTTTTTTTTTCCACGAAGAATAAAATTTTTCAAAGTCAACAATAACAAAAATCCATTTCTCCAATTTTAATACTGTCGCATCTCCTTAAATAAAAGCTAGTACGTAAATGCTTTCAAAAGTATACAATAAGTATAAATTCAACAACAAATACCTCCGCTCCAATAAATAGAAAATATATCTTTATTTGCTTACTTCATTATGAAGATTGTAGTCCACAGTAATTTAAACTGCTACTTGTTTTTGTGTTGTATCGTTCTCTTGTGTCGCTTTTTTGGATTTTCGTTTAGTGTAACACATCTCAACGCACCATGAAATCGTCGTGTAAAATGTTAATATGTTTAAACAATGAAGTGGAACCATATAGTCGGATGACATGTCTCTAATGTATCCAACAACTGGGCCTAGCATTAACGAAACTATACCACTCGTCAACAACTGTATACCGGTTGCACCCGGTAATCTTGATAATGGAACATGACTCGGTATCACGAGGGCCATGAAAATTGTTCGTAAACCTTTCCCGACGCCCAATAAAATTGCAATCGCCAGCAAAATTCGGAAGTCTTGTACGTGTGCCATTACTGAAACAAATTGATGAAATTTTACATGAACCACCTTATTACTATTACTACAATTTGTTAACGCGTTCGTTGGAAGTACTTATGTCAGCAATAATTACTATATTCTTTTAAGTACGAAGTACAATGACTCGCAATAATATTCGACCACTTTTCAAAGATCTTTGATTTTTTTTCTCTATAAGTTAGAACAATTATTATAAAATTACAGAGAACTTACTTATAACTGTTTCATGTTACATTGAAAATTTTAAAAATACGTTTTGTAGATCTGTATCAATTATAAATATTCTAAAAATTTTATTTGAACTAGATTGTCACGTGTTTGTGCATTTGTCTACTAAAAGTCTCATTATTATTAATAAAAAATATGATATAGGCCAGTTTTGCACAGTGACAATGTATGGTGATTAAAATTGTAACAAACTACATTAATTCAGAAAAATCTTGAATGAAATACTTTAACTCTTGATTAATAGAGATTATGGTGTGATTAGATGATAACATATTAGTTGGATTGTTATATAACACATAAAAATGATATTACATAACAGTCATCCGTTGCGTCATTTGTACTTCACTGCAACAACTGTTTTAGATATTTCACAGATAAGGCAAAAGTCAATGTGAATAACTGTTTTGAAATATGCAAACGATGCAACTAGAAAGAAGATCATTTTATTTTCCAGTGTATGCACCTGTCACTATCGTGGCTGACATTCTTAGAAGTTTCGATAAACTCTTCGAGTCATGACGACTGTCTCTCTCGACAATAAATTTCTTACTTGAGTTGATAAGGCAATCATCGACAGCGATAACTAGTAAAGACTCAGATGCAACTGTAACCACAGGCGTGCAATTCATATTTCGTAACAGATAACATTTCATTTCATGAAAGATTGTATATGACGACAGGTGAAAGAACACTTAGCGGATTTTTCATGATAACAAATTTTAATTAACAATATAAAAAATCCTTCTAATCCACAAGGAGTGTAAGCGAGAAAGAAAACGCATTGCCGCACCGCTTGAGAGACAGCAACGGTGAGGCGGCTAATAATAAAGTTACATTCATACTGAATTTTAATAGTTAAAAAAAAAGTACTATCAATGTCCAAAAATCGTGATTTTCTTGTTAACGTGTAACGATTTTATTTACATTAAAAACGACGAATATGTTTCAGGTGGAAATGTCAGCTGACTCACTCCATACGTCTTTAGAACATCAACCTTGTAAACATACTTCAAGGTCACCAGAATTGATGAGATGTACCCTGAAGTAAACAGTCGCCAACGGAAATGACAAATGAGAGGAAAACAGGAAAAGGTAACTGCAAGTCTACATATAACTCAGGCACAGACGTTGTCTAACCAGAAAACCAGATGGTTAACTACAGCGTATTTAATGTCTATTAATATACTCGAACATTTCTTACCGATGCGACCAGCTGCCAGTTGACATATGCCCACGAGGAAGAAAGTTCTATTGCTCCATCCGATGAAATTGGCTATGAACGGGATCGTTAATCGGGTGAGTACGTCAACACCAGCGAGAATCGACATAAACGTTGCGACTTGTATTTTCGTGTATTCGTATTCAGCTAAAATAAACGGTGTCAGCAGCGAGAAATTCAACTCTGTGAAAGTAGCAAACGTCAGGCCCACCATCAAGTTTACGTAAATCAAATCACGAAGAAGGTCCAAGTCAAAAAATATAATTAGAGTTTGCCAGAATGTTTTCGGTTCCTCTTCGACAGGTACCTAAAACCCAAAAGCAATTTGTATGATTGTTTTACTTTAAATCAGAATAACTTTTTCATAAATGAACCAACGACTTCAGTTCCTCTGTCATGTTAGATGAATTGGTTCTGTAGATTATACGTAACGAAAATTTTGGAAAAATTGTGTTTAGCTTTAATTATGAACAAAAAATAGTAAAAGTTACGCAGCTTTTTCATTTGGACTTGTAACGAAAATTTAGAAAATGAATTTTGTAGATTCATGTAAGTTACACTGTCCAACAAATGAGAACTTTTTTCGTGTGCTCTAATTACTGTCCGGTGATTCTTGAAGACATTGTTGTCCTAAAACCGAATCCGAAAGCACATTGCTCGGCGGCCGAGGCCGACTAGACAGTTAGCGTTTAGACATTTTAGACAGTTATGGATGAATTACTGTATTCCGATTTTCAGTCATAAGTGTCCAACAGTAGTCTGTAAGTATCGCACATGTGTCTTTTCCTTGGGAACGTTTTTCTATTCTTGATATATCTTGATGAAGAAATATAATGAAATTGTAACCTGTTCTTTTGTATTTATTTTCTTTATTAATAGTATTAATTAAGTATTTTTATAATTTTGTCCAATGATCGGTACCCAAAAATATAATGCATATTACATAAAATAGTAGGCAAAGACATATGTGCGTGGTACAAATGTCGACTACGCATAGCGACGGCCCTGGCGAGTCGAGAAGAGGCTACAATGGCCGCGTGGCGCGAACGCGTCGCACACAAGCTGTCAACGAACATTTTCTTGACCTGCTCGTATACTAACCGAACCAAATAATTATTGTGAATGGTTTCTTTACCAGAAATGTCTGTAGAATTCAATGCTGTATAGTAAATTCCTGCTAGATAAAGGATTTTTCTCATAAATACAAAAATAGAGCGTATAAAGTCCCCGCGTCAGCTCTTTTTTCAACTTCAACACGCATTTACAACAATTAGAAAGTTCATAAAAATATAAATGACCATACGGTCATGTAGAGGAGAGTCCCCTCTTTCTGTTGACTCGAACTTGAACTTCCTCGCATGTTTAGTTTTTTGCGTAACATTTCGTTTTTTATCGAAATCATGCATTTTTACGAAAATCAATGTTTCTCGAAAACGTTGCGTGATAGAGCAATTCTGCTTTCGGATTCGGTTTTAGGACGATAATGTCTTCAATAATCACCCAACAGTAATTGGAGCGCATTTTTCGGGTTGTACGGTGTTATTGAACATTTTAGCGAAATGGATTAATTGGTTTATAAATTATGAATGATTGAAAATGGTGAAAATCACAGTTTTTCACGATTTTCAGCCTATTTGTCCGAGAAGTAAAAAATTTTAACTCTAATTATAATAATAATACCTACTTGGTTTAACAAGTGATCACATTCCGCCTCCTCAGGAATCACCATGGTTGGCTCTACAATTCGTTTGTTGAGTGCATCCTTCGAATCGTCAGTTTTCTCGTTATTTTTATTAGCAAGCATCAGCAGAGCCGTATTTGATTGGTACCCGGCCATTTTTTTCCGGTAAGCCTCATTTTCACTATACTGTCTACGAACATTATAAATAATTTCTACAATGACTTTTTTTAGATAATCATCACTTGAAAAGTTATCCTTATTAATTTTCGCAAGAAACAAAAATAGACTATATGAGTTTAATTACGCAGTTACGAAGCAACGTTTATTAATTTTCATATAACTATAATAATATACGCTTGCGTGGTATACAACGGAAGTTCATTAAAATAATACAAAAAATATATGTAATGATCGTAAATAAAGTAATTTTACAACACTTCGAATAAATTAAATACTAAAGTATTATAACAATTTCGGAAGAAAAAAACAGAGTGACTTTTACTTGATGTTCTATCGTTTTCTTTTAATTGCAAGTTAATTAGTAAGGATACGTTATACTAATATTTAATGTAGTACTATAAACAAATAATGATCTCCATGCAGGAGTCATAAAAATCTTAATAAGTTAACTAATATTTACCTATTAATACTTATTATCGATGATCCTCTAGGGAGGCTGGACTGCCTCAACACAGTCAACGAGGTTTTCCTGTAGGGACTTTTAAAAGCCTCTTCCTTCTTTGATACTCTCGATGCTATTGACGCGGTTGAAGTATTTTTTCTCGAAAACCTATTTCGTTAAAATCTTATTATGCTTCATCGTGTTACGGTAACGTGAAATCACATTTACCGATGTTTGTGCTTACCATCCATCATTAGCTCGCGACAGCATAAGGGCACCAGGAGCCAGCACGTCTATACCGGAAGCGCCATCTTCTTCGTCGTCGTAATATAAATACTGACTACTGAACTTTTCTTTCGCGAGGCTCAGCGCACCGTAACTGCTTCGTTCATTGTCATCGATGTTTTCTGAGGCTTCGATCTCGCACGTAATTTCTTTTTTCTCATCCGGTGGCTCTGTATTCACCTGGAAAAGTGTATAGTTACCGTTATCATCGTGTAACAGATATGCACTGTATGTTAAAATTGATTAATAGCAAAACTTATATTGGCTTTCTTAGAATTGATTGAATTTAGTGAATGTGTAGTAATAAAACCTTAATGTTTTTATAATTACTTCTTAACTATATCTATTTCTATTTATTTTTGGCACTCAATATGTTACATAAAGATTGTGATATTTAGATCATTGGATTCGTTTTAACCTTGACTATTACGTGACGATAAAAAATATTAAAAATAAAATAAAGTATGAAAGTGTAAAAATGAAAATACGAATCATTTTTATGGTAAACAGACAGATTCGAGTTGCATTACCTATTGAATTGTTTATTGTAGAAACGTACCTTTGTGCACGTTAGCGGCTCTTTACAGTCTACGTCCTCGTTGCCATATAACTGATCTATATCTCGTTTCTTTTTCAGATGTCGAGACACAGGTTGCAACAAAAGAGCGCACGCAACTCCGTTAAATGCAAGACCGCCGAAAATAAGTGTAGTGCCTTCTATATCGTACACGGGCATCAGCAATGTGATTATCTAAAAAGGAAAGTAGTTGTTCAAATTTTCTGTTACATTTACGGGTTCAACGAATATTCTCAGTTTGAGCTTTTACATTTTTTCGTTACTTATTTATATTCGTTTGCTTTACGTTGTTGATTATCAATATCTCGACTTATTAATTATTCTTATTTGTTATGCAATGACCTGTGGTATTATAATGGGTCCCAGACCAGTACAAGTCCAACTGAAACCCGTCGCTATTCTCCTTTTCTTTTTGAAATAAGTATTTAAAGCTAAAGCATTCGCCGACAATGTTATGCCAATTCCGATACCTGAAAGCATACAGTCACGTATATTATAAATTCCATCATTCGGAATTATGACTTTGATAAAATAGAAGTAATTATAGCATTACCATACAAAACGGAGAAGAAAACTAAAGCACCGGCAAAAGATTTCATAGTCGACAGTATTGTAATCGACGAAGCGCAAATCAGAGAACCGACGAAGGCTACCTGTCTGAAACTGAATTTCCTAAACAGCGGGCCGTTCAATAGTCCTACAATAGTAAAATGAATGTTATGAAAATACTTACGATAAAACTTACGAAAATACTTGCGATAAAAAAATTGTTTAAGAAGACTACATGTATAAAATTCCAAAAATATTATACTTCTTTGAAAGGGATAATGTCTGAGGTTATTTGAAGTAACTTTTTCCTTAGCGAAAATGTTCTCCGCGACTTTTTTAAAAAGATATGAACGAAAAACGCGGACCATTCAGAGCGTGGCTTCAGCCAATACCAACATCAATGTCCGTTGTACCCACGCTCTGATTGGTCACTTTTTCTTAGAGATATCAAGGTCATCTTAATGTTTTTAAATGGAACCACCCGTTTTTAAACACCCACGATTCATTAGGAATTCGGTGACTATAATTACTGAAGGTCATTCAGGGTCACGGACAGAGGAAACGGATAACATTTAAAAACAAGCGTTTCGACGCGAATTGACAAACGAGAAAGGTGCTTAGAATCAACACGGAAATCATTACTACTACGTAATACACTTATTGTACAATTTTTTAATCATTGTGAGTGATTTTTTAATGAGCGAGTAGCTTTTTTATTATCTTTATCAGAAACAAAAGCAGTTAATTGTGCATGTGTTAAGTAATTTGACGTCTGTTGGTAAAAGATTAAATCATTAGCAATAACAAAACGATGTTTAAACGCAAACCGAGGATGATCATTTAGAGCATTTTCTGGGAAGATAAGCTATCGCGGATTATTTATTGGAACACATAAGCGCACTTATGTCATGACTATAGCTTTAGAACAAGGTCAAGCAGTATGTACAATGTGTCTACCAAACTGTATAAAACAAAATTTTTTAAAATGCATTTTTTTAGTTTTTCGAGAAATACATTGAAAAAAATTTTTCTTTAATTTTTTCTTTGATCAGAAGTAATTTCTGAATATGTTGAACTGCAGTTGTGTTCGACAGAATACTATTTACCGTAAAAGGTACTCCGACACATTTTTTTACTTCTGCTAAATGTGTTTTTTATTATAAATGTTGTAACGCAACGATATTCGTTGCACGTGCAGCTAAGAGCGCGCATGGTGCAAGCATAATTCGTTATGAAGTCGTACGCAATTAACACGAATATCACGAAACGGTGATTAATGTATTGCGTATATTGGAAAAGGAAAATATTAACAGCAGACCGCGATAAGGCTGCGTTCCCTTTTCGAAATATGTGTTCGACGCGTTGTATTATCAGTTCCTATCGGGCAGTTGCATCTTTTGATAATGGATACGCACGTAAAGTGAACATAGAACGTGCCAAGAAAAAGATAAGCGCGCATGGTAAAACTGTCGAATACTAACTAGCTGTGAAAACGTCTTACCTGTGCAAGAAGTTATGGCGCAATTTATATTTATTATGGTTGTCGTTTGCGACGCGCTGATACCCAACTCTGCAAATCGATCTCTGAATATTAAGCCGAAGGACTGTAGCATTGGTAATATGCACAACTGAAAGAATCGTACAAATACTGAAATTTATTTGCGAAAGCGAATAGTAACTTTTTCATCATAAATAATCAGCATAAAACAATGTTTCAAAGCTTCGTTTATCTCAAATATAATGAAAAAGTGACTTTTATCTAATCGAGGAAGAATATTTTTCATTCTACTACCCCTGGAAAAGATTACTCGATCAAGCAAATCAAATGTCTACCATTGCAGTTATTCATATTTTTAGTATGAAAAATATTTCCATTGACGATAATGTGCAGTGATGATTTGGTAAAAAAGGTAAAAGAACTCGTTTCGTTCGTATTTTCCTAAAAAATCATTGCCTCTTACACCATATTTGGTAAATTTATTATTTAAATTTATTTCTATAAATTTATTGCAAGCATTTAAAGTATTTAAACATTGTATTATTTTCAGCTAATTAAAATTAATAAGATAAGAAATGAATGTCTACAGTCTACGTAGTTCCTGTATCTTGAAATTAATACAGACAATTGTTATTTTGCATAAAAATAACATTGTATTATTTTCAGCTAATTAAAATTAATAAGATAAGAAATGAATGTCTACAGTCTACGTAGTTCCTGTATCTTGAAATTAATACAGACAATTGTTATTTTGCATAAAAATAACGCCTACGATTTTAATCGAATACTTTCTACCAAGGGTAGTACAAATATCGTTGCTAAGTATTCGCTGCATAATATTGAGAAGTCAACTTTCTAGGTGTCTGAGAAAACTGTGAAAGTGCAAAGAAATGTGGGTGATAGCCGAACCGGTTTGTTATATACGTAAAATTTGTTCGTAGATTTTGCACTCACATTAGAAAATCCAGCGGCTAATACGATGATCCAGCCCCAACCGCCATCAGGCGGATCAAAGTTTTCGCCATAATTTTGCTCATCTTCCTTTTTCTCTTTCGATCGCTTTCCATTTTCCTCGAGTTCTGAACCGTTTTGCTTCACTGACATGATCAGATCTCATTGAATGTGATTGTGTCCGAATTCCATTTAGCGTGGATAATCCTTCAAAGATATCAGACTATATCTGTATGAAAATAGTATGACTCAAGTTAAAAAATGATATAGTCATTTCGGGCTTAAGCACTTAAGCGCACTTCTGTCAATTGAACAACTCGATAACGCTGTCTTTTGCGTAAAGTTACACACAGTTGATTAAAACAACTCCGAAGATTTCTTGCGTCAGAACAAAACGAGTTCTTATTTTTAACATATTCGCACGGGGTGACGCATGTATGAGTGTTTAAATTATTCTTCTAAGTAAATAATTCGATTTATCGCAAGAAATGTTATAATGGATGTTTTAACAGTTGCGAATCAATTAAAAAATTTAAATAGTTTATTTAAAGTAGTGTAACTTTACTGAGTCACTGTGCCAGAAATGTTGAATTTGTTTGTTGTATTCCATGGTAAAGAAAAATGGCGGTTAGTTTTCAAAGTTGTATTCGAGAAAAGACAACTGAAAACGTCAATTGCACGAAATAATCGTGTAGCTCGTGTATTTTATTTTATCACAAATAAAAATGATGAATGATCTAGATAATTTCACACGAAAACGTTAGGCAACAGTGCAAGAACTTTTATAAAATTAAAAAAATATTTGATTTAATTATTTCTTGATCAATTTCCATTGTAGGAGATGACCGTTCTGCTGTAGTTGTTAATATTCCTGGGAGATGGTTGGAATAATCGCGTTGACTTGCATTGTACTGTGGTAATATACTTAACAGGTTTCCACGCAAAGCAAGAAACACACTTAAAGACACTCGAATATGGTTTCTACGATTAACAAGTATTGTTAGTGAGGCACCTTTAGCGTTTCACGAGCCAAGAGATAAACTGCCGAGTCAACTACAATTCGATGCGTGTATTGTATCATGGACACGTTTAGACTGACGCTGAATGGTATCTGAGATTAATGTTTGGCAATATCAGCCGCATTACGATCGTGATCTACGTGATAATAATTTAGTATATTACATTGTTGACAAAGACTTGCTATGTTCTATAAATAAATTCATAATTTGTATAACTATTCGAAACTTTCAAGTCAAACAGCTTTTTTTATTGGAGACTTATATAGGTACTTCAATATTGATTCATAAGATAAAAACAAATTACATTCTTTATTATATTACGCATACAACAGAATATTTTTTTTGGTATTCAAACCGGTTTCGCACTTTGTAGTTTGCATACTGGTTGGTCCTGTTTAAATGTACATGAATTTGCATGAAACAGAAACAGGATTCAAAAAGATTCTTTTTTAAACACTTTTCACGGGATAAAAAATCGGTGATATAGGAATACTTCGAATTATTAGAACATTTATTAATTAGCAAAGTATATTGTCATAGTAAACTGACTACAAAATATATCCTAAATACTAATAATATATCTTAAGATAATATACTCTTACAATCAGTCATATGATTCATAATTATTATCTGCAAAACCTATTTTTCTTGTGTGTCCAAGTAACTGAATCTGTAGATTAAATAGTTCCCAACTGAGTCTTAGCATGTCTTTGTGGAATGAGAAAATTTCTGCAGAGAAACAAATTGGCTTTAAAAAGAAAAAACGTGATAAAAAGAATTGCTTTTGCATGATCATACTATTAAAAATTTCGAGGACATAAGTACCAGTCTTGTTGGATCTTGTTTTCTATAAATAAAGATACATAAAACTTTATAAAACTTCTAACTACACACACAAATGCAAGAAGGTATCAGTAGAGAAATATGATACGTAGTCTTTGGAGAAAATGTCTATAGAAAATCTTAGATTTAGGTGAGATTACAACGGATAACGTAACGCACGGTACGGAGGCATCTCGACCAAGAACAGAACGGAACAGAAAAAAATAGAATACATAGAAAAGCACAATGAGATCCGCATGGTCCCCAACGCTGCGGTGGGTGGCGCGGCAGAAGGCACGAACAAATAAATCGGCGCGAACTTACAAGTTAATATGTGTGGATTGCAATCGCTAACAGAAAAAGAGTCATAGAAAAATATTTGAACTAAAGAATATCTTCAAAAATATCATTTTTATTCACCTCTTATTTATGTACATATATGCAATATAATATTATTAACAAAATACATAATACTGTATAACTACAACAATGTAAACTGAATTTACAATATATGCGCCCAAAGCATTTAAAAAAATATAACAATTCTGAATCTGCAGCAAATTATGCATTCTTAGCACTCTCTTTCTCCTTTAATTCATCTATTAAATCCAATAATTGTCCACGTTTTCTGGAAACCAAACTTTTGGTTCGGCTATAGTCACATCCACTTACTCGACCAGTTTTTAAAACATGCTCCATAATTATATCTGTTAAGCACAACACATAAATTCCACAATCATATCCGTTATCTTGTTGTGGACAATTTGGTTCGACAAATTTCTTTTCAGGTTCATCCTTGCCAAGCACATAACTCATTATATTCCTTGCTAATTTCATAGCAGCATAACTGCAACCTTTAAACGAATCGAAATGATAACATGTTTTTTCTTGTGTACAATACACTAACAAACTCCAATGTGATCCTCCTGCTGATTCTCTACTATCGCAATCGTTTAAAGGAAACAGTATGCATTTGCATTCTGCTATACTTGTAGAATTTAAGAATGTATCATATTGAGATGGATCGGTCAGTTTTAACAGTTGCGTTACTTCAGGACCGATAAAGTATATATCTTTCTTTCCATCTTTGTTAATTGTGACATCCAAATATTCAAAATAAAATCCTATTATGACATCGTTCAACCAATGTGGTCCTTGAAGTAATGTTATATCGCTCGTTCTGATTACACAGTCATAGTAGCACAAAACCATTGGATCCTGATTCTTTTTTGCCATATTATTCATAATGAAAAATAAATGCCCATTAATGAATGAGAATCTGGAAAGTAATAATATGTAAATTAAATTGTCAATGGCACATTCTATATTAAAGCAATGAAAAAAATCAATGATAATTATAATACACTTAAACAAAATGTAAACAGCTTTGTGAAATATCTATGTGAATTTCTTAATAATATCGAATATAAATTAAAAGTATAAGGATGTTTACGTTTATAAAGTACTAAAATCATTAAGTGCATACTTACATTTATGACATGATTTTTCGTTTAAATATATAATACAACACCAATTTAAGTATAGTTGGGTAAACTTTCTCGTTTTATATTAATAAGGATTTATGAAATTTTCATCCTCCACTATCACCAAATTTATTTTCGGACAAAATAATACATACATAATTTAAATTGTTTTCTTTATTTTACATTGGTTCCAAATTAAAAACGTCCAGAAGACTGCGTCAAACTTGGTCAAACTACAAATATGATGCAAAATATAACCAGTAACAAACTATTGATTCGTGACTTAACTTTGTTTTTCAATTCAGCATCGCCGTCTCACGGTCAGAAGGAGAAACTAAAATCGTTCTAACGAACTCGCGCTAATTTCAAATGTGTGTATATAATCTTTTTATAAATAAAAATATGCTGCATTTCGGGTTTCGCTAATTTAAAAAAAAAATCACTTATATTAATTTGCTACAACAGAGTTTAACTTATTCTAAAAGAAACTAAAAATTAGAAACGAACTTTATGTGAAACCAAAGTTACAAAAATGTGTTTCATAAGAATAAGATTGGGTAGTGTCTTAAAATCTCTTGCTGGAATGTGGAAATTAACAAAAGGACAATTATCATTGTCATAATGCCTGTCTTCGAGTAACAATAATCTCTATTTTAGGCGGTGTAGTAATAATAGTATCGATTCCGTGAAGATCAACATGAGGATGATTCTCTGTTAACATAAAATTAAGTTTTTGCAAAAGACACGCTACAAAGAGGAAGACTGTATTCCTCGCCACTTCTTCACCCGGACACTTTCTGCGACCTGTAAACAAAATAATATAATATAATAATACAGAAGATAATAATCAAAAAAGAAATCTAGTATTATTGAACTTTCGATTTTCTATTGTTATTGTTAGACCGCTGATCCTTTATGCAAAATAAAAGTTTTTCAAGTTCATTGAAAGAAACATAAATTAAATAGAAATGAATTTCTTCTTTTCGTACTTTTTCTAATGTCTGTACAATTCGATCTTTCACCTATTTTTGTTATAGAAGTGCATAAAATCTATACTCTCTAGTTTTATTATTCTTTAATTTTTTACATTTTAATCATTTCAGATAAATAGATATATGAATAAATAATTCATTGAATTATTCAATACTCATGTTAATTATTATTTATAAAAATGTATTTGAAGGTAACGATAACAAAAATAAGTAGACTCGTCTCTTATTTTATCTGAGATGAATTTTGTATTGTTTTTATCAATAATTAGTAAGTATAAGTAATTGTAAAAATAATACCTGTTCCAAAAGGCATGACCCATGGGTCATCAACAAATTGTCCTGCCTGGTTGATGAATCTCTCTGGACGGAATACTTCCGGATCGCCCCAGTGCTTCTTATCCAAATGAACACTTTTGAAGTTGGCTAATAATGTATAATTTCGTTTTATTTCGTAACCTAATAAATTCGAATCAGATAATGCTCGATGAGGAAGACTAGTTGGAGTAATGTTCGCCATCCTTGATACTTCAGTCAGGACTGCGTTCAGATACGGTAATCTATCGTTAATCATTTTAATAAATATCCAAAATATAGAAAATCAATAATATATATCACACAATCATATTAATTAATATGACTATACCGAAAATACATGTCGAAATATTGCATTTGTACGAATGTATTTAAGCGTTTATTCGAAACGTTCTTCGAAAGAATATTCACATTTATTGGCAAAAGATAAGATACAAAACAATTTCGATAAATGTTATTTTTTTATAGTCTTTTTCCAGAGTCAACATTGTTATTTCAAAGTCATGCCCAAGTGATCTTCAAAACGACCATTAAAAATAACATTTACAAAAAAGGAAGGAAAAAATAGAAACCATTTAAATTAGTTAATTTTTCCGTCATTCTATTTGTACATCTTTATATTTACAACATATACATTCTTAAATTTTTATTAAATGCAATATCTCGATTTATGAAATAGAGCTTAAATATAATACGTATACATAGTTTATAAATTATAAGTAAACTTTAACAAAATGAACACGTCTTACCGGTTTTTATCATCAATGGAAGGACAAACATCCCTCCCTATAGTGATGTCGATTTCATCTTGTACTTTAAGCTGTACATCACGATGTACTACGAGGTATGCTATGATAAAACCAATCATACTGTCTGTTGTATCTACACTAGCAAAAAATAGATCTTTCAAGACGTATAGCAACTGTTTCTCTGTAAAAAAGGTATGTATATTATCCACGAGAAATATTAATTATTAATATAATAATTATAATTAATTACATTAATATAAATATTAATATGAATGCAAATTGTTACAAGTTATAATTAATACAAAGTTTCCATTACTGCTATTATTATTGGATTGTAAAATAAATTCGTACCGTTGCAAATATAAATATGTCATCATTTTAAAAATTTAATCGTGACTGTATGTAGAGTATAGCGATGGTTCAAACTCTGTGTCATAGTTTTGGGACAATTATAGTCCAGACACTTGGGACATTTATTGATAAAACACTGTATCGCCTCGTAATTTTATGCGCGGTGTACTTATAAAAGGCACATTTTCATTTTTTATTGGCTCGTCACACAGCCAGCTTTGATTAAGAATATGAAAATAAAAAGAAAGATTACCATTAAAGAAACTATCAGGTGACTTCGCCCTTTGTGTACTTATTTCCTTCAAATAGTAGTCCACAAAATTAGTACATTCTCCAATTTGTGGATTGCTTTTATGTTTTAATATCACATCCTATAAGTATAACATTACAAATTAAAAATATAATGTTAATAGAGAACTGTTAGAAGATAATGTATTATTAATAATAATATTATTAAAACGTATTTGAATAAAAATTATTATAAAGTAGGATATTTAGTAGCTCTTAATCAAAATTATACATGCAACACTAATATATTCTCAAACACGTTGAATGATTCACTTACTAAAAAAAACTATAACAAATACAACAAAATATTTGTGAACAAATCACTTTATTTATGCGATTAATAATCATTGTAGGCTGACAGGGAATTTCGAAAAATGAAAGCTACAAATTTTCAATTGTTATACTTAAACTTATTTGTAAAACTTACCATGAGGAATTTATCTACATGCTTGTGTCGATCTACAAACAATGCGTATCCTGTTAAGCGAGGGAAAAAGTGTCTTAAGAAAGGAAAATAACTGATAATGCCTCCAAAAACATTTGTGGCTGCAAGTAGATCTTTCAATTTAGTTATCGCTTCCTTTATTTGTGAAGTCTCATCACCCACTTCAAATCTGCACGTTGGGAAGAAAATCATAATTTAATAATAAATCTAAACAAGTATAGAGGATATTATATATCTAAAGGTGCATAATACCATTTATATAACTACGTACTTCGTTCCTTCCAATATGAACCAAACATGGCTCAAAATGGCTGTGCAAACGAGCGAATAAATATTAATCGGAGTACCATCTGCCGTTAATTCGGATATCATATTTGTTAATGTACTCGCATCCTGCTGTAGTATATACTCTGTAGAGCATTTTCCGAAACCAAATTGCCTCAAGGTTCTCACTGCAAATCTGTATACGTAAAAGCAATTTTTAAATATGAAGACACTTAAATATTACTGCTTCAAAAGTTAGACTACTAGTGAAATTATATCAAAAATTCTAGCATTTTTTATTACATACTCTAGTATATTTTTAAATATTCTATCATATCCTTAAATAAAATATTAAATATATTTCTAGATAATTATTTTCAATCAATGTAACCACAGGAATTTAGTAATATAATACTACTATAATACCCGAGGAAATTGAGGTATTTTAAGAAATAGTATTACTCATTATACAATAATTGATCAAAATTACAACAATCTTACCTGTTTATTTAATTCAATTTGGAGAACACAAACTAAAACACTGTTACTGTAATATAATACATAATAATGAATTTTTAAACTATATCGTTACCTAGTTAATTATTAAATTTCTACTGTACCGGCAGAATGATGAATCATGAAATAACAAATGATAAAATAACACTGATTAATCAGAGATTGAACACTAACGTGTTCAAGTGAAATTTAGTCAATAATTCCCGAGAAAATTATTTTTATGATTTCAATAATTGCAAAAGAAAAATATTTAAATTTAAGGACATCCTACATTCTTCCTACGTATATGAACCTTATAATCTAATGCAAACTTATTAGTTTTACAGCCTCAAATCGAAAAATAAATTTGTAAAATTTATAAAACGCTACCAATTTTGATGTATATGTATACCTTCTTTGACTACGCCAAATATCCGTGTCCGTGAATATTATTCCTCGCGGAATACCACCGCATCGGAATTTAAACATATATCCAGTCGGTCTGCCATCGAATTCCGGTCTATTCAACATCTCCGTAATAGCATCCTTTCCGGAAACAATAATCGTCGGTGCCTGCATGCCTAATGTAACACTACAAACTGGCCCATACTTTTCAGCCAAGCGGGTCCAAACGTCAGGAAATAGTTTCTCTTTCCTCGCTAACTTTACGACGTGGAATAAGTTTCCAACGATGGGAAAACTGCGTGGTCCTTCATTAAAATAAAGTAAGCAATTATTACTAAAATGTGGATCTTCGAGAGTGCGAAACTGAAACTTCCTTCTTCCTTCAATAATTTAAACATAGCGAAAACAAAATATTGATAGTCACGAATCTTTTTAACATTTACACTATTTCAAGTTTCACATACATAATGTCAGAAATGCATAAAATACGCAGTCTCATTATTATACAGGGTGTTAATTTTAACTCGAACACCTAAATTACTTCCGCTACTATTAAAAGTAAGAAAAAATAACTAACTAGGATGTACATGGTTTTAAGGCGTGCATCAGATGGTAAAAAAAAATCCATTGAAGGTTTTTTCAAGGTAACCGTATTTTTTTTTGCATATTAACATGTATTTTTCATAATGCAATATGGTAGTCGGCGTCAAGATTAGTTCAACGACCTAAACACCATGACCTTGAAGTGACCTTCGAGACGAAAAAATCAGTTTTAGTTTGAAGAATACAAAAGTAATAAAACGAAAAGGGTAATATCACCTTATTTTATTAGTTGTTCAAAATGCTGGCCGTTATTCACTTCTCGTGTGCAGACGTGTCTTGCTGCGGACGGCCAACATTTTGAGCAACTAATAAAATAAGGTGATATTACTCTTTTCGTTTTATTACTTTTGTATTCTTCAAATTGAAACTGATATTTTCGCCTTCAAGGTCACTTCAAGGTCTTTGACCTGATCTTGATATCGACTACCACGTGGCATTATGAAAAATACATGTTAATATGCAAAAAAAATACGGAGATCTTGAAAAAACCGTTAAAATGACCTTCAAAGGATTCTTTTTTATTATCGTCTATTGAGTTATTTTTTCTTACTTTTAATAGTAGCGGAAATAATTTAGGTGTTCGAGTTAAAATTAACACTCTGTATCCAAAAACAGATTTATGCAACAGTCTCACGACATTACAGAAAACCATATACATGAAATCGGTTACCTGGAGGAAATTTGCCCGATCTTCTATAGTCAAGCAGCACTTTCAAAATTAACACAACCACGAGCGTCAAAATACCAAACCACATCGTTGAACTGTATAACTGTATAATACTTTTCAGGTTGTTTCAATCACTTTTCTGGAAACAATACGACCAATTCTGGGTTGTATTTTAAAAAATATGTAAAAAATTCTGGAATAGTGTTGGAACGTCAAATGTTTGAAGTGTCAATGGAAAAAATAAATGTTGAAAAGAAAGAAATTCAAGAGTAAACAATATTGGTGGATCACGGAGGTTTAATACTGCTGAATTTAGATTGCGCGTATGAAATTTTTTATTCATTAACTTAGATTTGTGTTCTGTCATGTTCACATGCACTGACTCGGTACCTTGGTTCGAGGATCTTGCTGAATTGACGTCTTCGCCGCGTGAAACACCGGGTTTGGTAAAAAGTATACGTTTCTCTGGGGACTAGTAGGTAAACAAAACTGCGCGATATTGTTTGAAACAAATTATACAAATCACCTAACCGTTTCACCACATATCGGATAAGACTGTTGAAGTTCGAGGTTTCACGTGTATATGATCAAGAATTCGAACGACTACGGCGCACCCGGGAGGCTGTCTTGAAATTGTGAAATGACCCCGTTACTGCAGGTTCTTACATACTACACGGTGTGTAGTGATGGGAAAATGCGACGAGCGTACTCGGAAGAAGAGCAACTCGATTCTCATTATGTTTATTTACCTCGATTCTCATTACATTTATTTATCTCGATTCTCATTACATTTATTTATCTTGATTCTCATTTATTTCATTGTTCAATAAAAATACTAATGCTGTTACCATATTTTTATTCGAATATTTATTAAATATTTTCTATTTTAAATAGCCTTACTAAATATTTTCTTTATTAAATATGTATATAAAATGTTTTCTATCCAACGGCGATATAAAATATTTTCTATATTTTTATTCAAATTTATATCTATATTTTTATTCATATTTTGAGTATTGTTTATATTTATTTTTATTCATATTTTTATTCAAATGTAGTACTTACAAAATATTTCCTACATTAAATATCTATACAAATCATTTTCTATATTAAATTATCTATACAGTACAACAATTGTAAATACCTGAAATGAAGATTATAATTCGTAAAAATGAACGAACGACCACTTAAGAGATGTTGTTTTCATTTATAGAACAGTGGAATCAATAATACAAATACGAAAACATACAAAAATCATTAATTGGAAATGTTTCGAATCTATCACTAACGTTCGAGAAAGTGACTTTCACTTCACCATCAAAAACAAACTTCTAAAGAAATTTTGTTAACTTTCTCTTGATATGAGCATTTCAGAAATAAGATTATTTGAAATATTATTTCAAATAACGTGTTACATTATTTTATAATTGTGTAAAATAATTATTTCAGGTAATTCTGAAATTGTTTATCAAAGTTATATCATTTACCATTTTTTACAAGAAAGTAATTTCGGTTTTCACTAATAGATAGTGATATGTTTTTTTTTGTTTCAACAACTTCTGTTAAGGTTATAACTTTTTTCTTTCTGACATTTGATAACAAGATTGCAGAGAGGTTAAAATATTTTATTGAATTAGCTGAATCACAATATCCTAATTATCTCTTATAATTTGATATCTTTTTGCTACATTGTAAAATTGTAAATATATATATATTTTTTCGTAAATGTCGCATATCTTGTTACACGAACAGTGTCACAACTTTTGTATAGTATTGTACAAGTCCGTGTCGAAGGCACCCGTATTATACGAAGGTCTACTATAATTTTCTGCCGCTTCGTCAATAGCACAAAGCATTTCACGCAAATTTCTATGTCGGCCATAACGACGTGGCACCATAATGCGAGCACTTCACTTTCCGAGCACCACCATGTAACAAACTGATTGAACACAAGTGCGGTACCAACGTGCGCCAAATAATACAATGTTTTATCGATAATTGTCCAAAGCACGAGTCCAGCCAGGGACAATTATCCGCCAGGTATACTATTCTTTGACTTCTGCCGAACAAAGAAAGGGACAACGAAGCCCCAGAGCCTCGGTCGCCGAAAAGTGTAAACTAATCCAGTAACAAAGCTTCTTCATTTCTCATTGTTTTTTATGGAACTTTGACCAACCAAGTTTTGTCACTGGATTAGTAGTGGTCTCCCGGACTCTTTTCGGCGACCGGGGCCCTTGGGCCTCGTGATCCTATTCTATGTTCGGCAGAAGTCAAAGAATAATATCCCTGGCGGATAATTGTCCCTGGCCGGACCCAATTATCGATAGAACACTGTACTATGATGGCGTTGTGGATGCCGTGCTTATTCTGTGGCCGGCTCGAAAATCAGTTTGGATCTACAGCGAAAAAAGATAACTTTTGTATCCCTACTCTTTGGTAAAGTCTTAAAAATTCTCGAGCCCTGGACGAATGCGGTATTTGCATCCCTGCTTGTCACCCTGTTGCCATTCGCACTTGTAAACTAATCCAATAACAAAGCTTCTTCATTTCTCATTGTTTTTTATGGAACTTTGACCAACCAAGTTTTGTCACTGGATTAGTAGTGGTCTCCCGGATTATTTTCGGCGACCGGGGCCCTCGGGCCTCGTGATCCTTTTCTATGTTCGGCAGAAGTCAAAGAATAATATCCCTGGCGGATAATTGTCCCTGGCCGGACCCAATTATCGATAGAACACTGTATTATGATGGCGTTGTCGATACCGTGCTTATTCTGTGGCCGGCTCGAAAATCAGTTTGGATCTACAGCAAAAAAAGATAACTTTTGTATCCCTACTCTTTGGTAAAGTCTTAAAAATTCTCGAGCTCTGGACGAATGCGGTATTTGCATCCCTGCTTGTCACCCTGTTGCCATTCGCACTTGTTCTCGCACGCGAGGTTTCCGTGTTAAGTGGACAACCCTGTACTATTTAAATGGATGTGCTTAAGAAGTGCTGCAGAGGTTCATTCGTATGCTCTTCTGTAACGTAAAAATGCTATATTTCCTCAATTAGAAATAGGACAATCGAGAAACAAGGTAATTGAGATACGCATTTCGTAGCGTGAGCAAAATTTATAGAGTACGATTCTTTATGTGCGGCATTTGCAGTGGATTAGCATCTGCATAACATTAACTATGAACGAAAAAAGGGGAATATAGAGTCCCTAGCTCTAGATGGAGACACGCGTGACCGCCATATCCGTCCACAGCTCAATCACTGTCTTACGATAACCTGACCTTATGTCGCTAAATGCGTACATGTAAATTATACGATGCAGTTATTCACTGAAAGGCGCATATTACTGAACGCGTGGATCTTTTTCCCTACTCTTTGTTGCACGCGCTCTATAACACTATAATACCAGGATTAGCTTAATTTTGCTGTGATCTTCAGTTGAACTGATCCATGTAACAAAACTGTTAACAATTTGGCAACATAGTAACAATAATTTTATACTTTTCTCAAATACGAAACAATTTTTAACGAGGACATGAAAGATCCGAAGAACTCAGCAAGATTGCAAACTATAAATGTTTACCAATGCAATGTTACTTCAATTCTGGGGTTTTAAGCCTCTTGTTTGCACCAATATTTCTTTTTATTTTGTATTGATATTCACATTTAATAATAATTTAATAAGAATAGATTTAATAATAATAGATACGTTTTATGTATATACATAATGCAACACATCTTAATACCCTCAATAACACAAGTATAACGAAAGTATTGGTGCCATCATTTTCACAAAATATAGTTGAGATTAGAATGTTTAGAAACAGGTAACGGTTCACTCACAATTAGTATTACCTGGAGTATGTTCCAAAACAGCGATGAGTCACGGCCCGTGAGCTGCGTACGGCCCACTAATTATTATCTACAGTAATCTGGTTGTAAAAATTTCATTCTATAGATGTTTTAATTAATGAACTGAATTTTTTTTATAATTACCTTGTTCAGCTTCTAATTTTGGTCGGTTACAGTCAAATCGGCACCCCTGTTACAAGGGTGGTTACAGGGTGAGCATGGTTGAATGAACTAGGCTCTATTTCTTCTATTCTGCTTAACAAAATATTATGAAAAAATTCATTAACATTCTACCTAGTAGAACATACGACTATGAATTTTTTCCGAAGTTTCGACCGCAAAATAGATTTCTAACAAATCCCAGAACCTTAAAATCGCTTATTTTATGTTGATGTTATCAAATGACCACGTTTGTATTATTATGATAGTTGTGTCTTATTATGGTTATTAAAGTGTATTTCTTGGGGGGATTTTTCGGATTAAGCAAACATGTTTAAAAAATTGAAATTTTGCAGGTACCAGTTTCATATAAATTCAGTAGTGAACTATTGTCGAAAGCAAAGTTCTTCATTTTTTCAGATTTTCTTCATAAAGCGCAAGAAACGATTGTTCTTCGATGTTCCCACTTTGCAATGGATTAAATTTAAAGTTGGGTCAACGAGTAAAGTTCACGAACAATATCTTAGAACGAATCAGTTCGTTACAGGACACTCCGCTGTAAATTAAGTTTCTCAAGGAGTTTCGATTAAAATTATCTCAATTAAATTTTAATTTCGATCGATCGCGGAAGGGGATTGCTTAGCACTGACCTATAATTCCGGGAACATTTAGCGAAATGTCCCTAGTTCGGTGGAACAATGCGAATCTCTCGGTTAGCCAGCATCTTTCGGACTCGTGTGTCTGTTCTCGGTAGCTGCGCGATCGATCCACGATATTTTTACAAGAATACGTAGTGTCTGCACTGATTTCCATTAATGCTCTGAAATTGCAGTCGGCAAAGTGAAATATGTATCACTAAGTACGTTAAAATTAGAAGCTGAAAATATCGAGTGACCTTTAAGAATGAGGTCCCGTGGTCATCTCAAGGTAGATCATCGACCGTGAGAAGTTCTCTTCTCCAATCTCCCCACTCTCATTTCCCTTACCATCACCCCCATTTTCCCCCAGTTCCACTCTCTACAACTAGTCATACATCGCTGTGACACACTTCTGACTGGAATTTTTTTCAAACGCGTTCCATACTACAGGGTTCAACGATCCATCCAGAAGTATGATCTGTTACTTGGTAAGCACTGCTAGTAGGACACTGGTCTCGATAGCTCTTGGAACGTGTACAAGGGCTGTTTCGAAGGTAATGCCTTCTTCATATTCCGAACCATCAATTTTTAGATTCCCTTCTAACGACCCTCTAGAACGTGTTGCAGTTACAACAATATGATAATAGCATCGTCGACACATAAACTATCGATTCGCGCCTGAGGTGTCATGATAATTTTTGAGCAACTTATGGATGCTCACTTATAAAGACTACAGAGGAAATTTGAGTTCCGCTGAGTAGAATAATAGTATTGTGTTCTAGTTGGTAACTATTATATTAAACAGAATGTACATGTTTAGAGTACTAAAGAATAATGCACACATGAAATTAATCAAATAATTCCCTCGCTTGCTGTTGCGAGAAGAAATCAGTTTTTATAACTTTATTGTTTGTGAATCAATATTCAATGTAATATACATTGTTGTAATACGCGTGCAACTTTAAGAATATAATTGTCGACTACATAATTAATTATTAAGATTATATAGATTTTTTTATCGAAATATTTGAAACCATTTTGACGAATTAGATATGCTTAGTATAGGTTATAAAATTAGTTAACTTACTATCACGAGACAAATTTTTACTGACCAAATTTTCAAATAACATTTCTTGAGTTAAAATTAATATAATAAGAGTTATTATAGGCGTTTAAATAATATATTAAGAAAAATAGTATTGCAAATATTTTATTTGAATACACCTGATAAAATACATACATTCATGCACGAAACGTCGGAATGTATTCATTAAATTTAATAATTGTAGATTGTAAATGTACCGACGCAACGTAGAATATTAAAAACAATTTCCAAATTTTCAATGGAAATATCGAACGCGCTCTAAATGAATTGAAAATTTCGAACGACGTATCGATTATTTTGCTCCACTTACTTTCTCTCTCGCATTCGCGTGGCGCCATTATTTGCGGCAAACTACTTCTCGTATGCTGTGTTCCTTTTTCATATTTTGCAAAGTGGGTTTCTCATTTAACGCCAGAGTTCCTTCCGTACATATGCGATCACGTGCACGCAAAAAATGTTCAGTCCAAGATTTCAAACGTAGCGCCGGATGTTTAAGTAAAAAGTACCTTACTTACGGAAATGAAATACGGGACCACGGAAGATTTAAATGAAAGTGGAAGGAAGATTTGAAAGAAAAAGACAGAAAAAGCAGAAAATGAAAAATGTCTAATTGTGATTCATTCACAGATATATTTCTACAGCGGTTTGTTATACATGGTCTATTATTATTGAAAATGTCTCATTTATTTGTTAATTAATTTAAAACAGATGACGCGAGTTACATTTATTAATTCGAAATAGGTTACACTAATTTAAACTAAAGATATATTTACAGTTTATAACTTATTTAACTGTTGGTAATAAACGAATTTCTGTTAGTTTATGTGAAATTTGGAATTAACATACAACCCACCCCCCCTTGTTAAAATTTTTTTATTAGCTTAATAATCAGTGTGTAATACTTTGAAATACATAGATGAAAAAGAATTATTTACTTTACGTATTGGATTAATTCTTAAATAACCTACATTTTAAATTATAATTAATGTAATGACTAGACAGCGGATCTTCATGCAAAATAAAATTTTTTCATTTCAATTACAACAAATTGGGGTGACAAAGAAAATTTCCTTTCTTAATATATTTAATAGGTCGAAAATAATATAACAGTATCTTTAAATTTTTCCAATATTTTTACTGTTTTAAATTATACCTACTAATTTTTTGCCAAAAATGCATAAACATCCGCTGTTTAGTAATGACAATAATTAAAATACAATAACACTTTCTAAATTTAGTAATAATTGGGAATATGCATTAGAATAATGATAATCGTGTGAAAAGAAAACCAGTGAAAACAAAAATTACTTATGACGACGCGAAGCAATACATTTATGTATTACATACTAATTACTGCAGCCTCCAAGCGTGAACAGTACAAAAAGAGAGCCTTTAACCCTTGTGTACTGTACGAGTCAATTGAACTTAAAAGTAACGTGTGCTCTTAATTAGATTTTCTCTTCTTAATCCATATTAATTGTATACACATCAATTGATTTCATATCACATGGTTTATTATGTATATTTACGAATCGGGTTACAGACAATCCGACAAATAATTATGCGAGATTGGCATTGCAAGATGTCATTTAATAAATTAAATATTGAAACTATTTTTAATTAATCAATTTCGGTGAAATTTCAATACAAGCCCAAATAAAAAAGTTGTGAAGAGCAATTTTTACTATTTTTTTCGGAATTCAGATTGAACAAAATTATTTAAAAATTTTCATTACATATTATCTAATAAACTAACTCGTTGTTTGTTTATTTATACAATTATTTATACAAAAGTTATTCTGATGTAAATTGTGTGCCATCAATTATGTGACTGACTGTATACAAGGCTTTTTAAACAGTTTGTTCTCCAATGAAATCGTAATTTATTGAAAAATATACGAAAGACCAGAAACTACCGAGCACTAAATTCCAAAATATTTTACACAATACGATCTCAAAAATTATAGCTTCTTTCCATTTTTATTGTAACGCGAGTTATTCTATAATATTCTACAAAGTCGTCTTCGCTGTTTCAACAACGGTGAAATGGAGAATTCGAAACGGGCCATTTTGACCTGTCTGGTAGTTCTAGCGTTAAAGCTGTGTCCACACTGGAGTGAGAACGAGCAACTTTTAATTGATGTTGAATGTACCTTGAAAAAGTCGCCGCTTTGACCGAATGAAAGACGAAGGCGAAGAAGGCAACAAGAAGCACCAAAAGGCACTAAATGTTGTTTCAGTGTGGACATTGCTTTAGTATCACAGTTACTCGATCGGTGCGCTCACAATTAGATCCAATTTCCGCAAAGTAAATATAGTCCGCGGAAACACAAAGTTGCATAAACTCTAGAGCTAAAGTAGAACTCCATTTATATAAACCTGTCGGGGGACAAGTTGGATCGCATAATCCGGTGGTTCGTATGTATAATAGGAGTCCACCTGTATCCCACTGCTGACTATATTTTTCGGTTCGTGGATTTCGCGCAACTAGAGCTCAGTTAACTAAAATTTAGTTGATATAAACGGCGCTCCACTGTATGTACTCGCAATTCTAGTTATGGTGAAACACCATAGAAGACCGTCGCGGCAACGTAACATTCAAAGCGGACGGGCGAAGCGCGTGCGGTAACGGATCGCAGGAAGAGGAAGAAAGCGTGTGCCAGAGGCTTGGGAGTTGGGAGAGGCACACGTTTTCGGAAATGTAGGTCTACGAATGGATTTCCTGTACCGGTAACCGGTCGACGGTATTTTTTGTTTTCATCGGACGGTTTGTCGCGCTCGCCGGACCGAGACGGTCACCGTAGGTGGATCCTGTATGGACTTTTGCGACGGGAAAAAAAACTTTCGAAACCGTGACGGGCAAAAAGCGTTTCAAAAACCATTCGAATGACAAATACATTGTCGACTAGTAATTTATTATTTTCCGATTGAGGCAAATTTGAAATGAAAGTAAGAAATACAATGAATCACAGTAATATTCGGACACTTACAGAAGGACGATAACTTTTTTGACATTGGATCATACAATTTGATTTTTTTTTTTTTGAAAAGTTGGAGCAATTGGTTTACTACAAGACGTGAAAAGAATATTGGTCGAAGTTACAGAGAAAATACGAAAATTGTTGTTCAGAACTTTCTTATGTAGGTTTATATTGAAAATTTAAAGAATACGTTTTGTAGATCTATGTCAATCGCACATATTCTGAAATTTTTTTCACGATTTTTAGTAATAAATCTGAGGATTCTTGCATCTTTCAATGCCTGCAACTTTTTTCTCCTTTGACCAATTTTAATGAAATTTTCAGAATATATATGTATAATTGACATAGATCTGCAAAATGTATTTTGTAAATTTTCTATATAGGTCAATTAACAAATTGGTATAGGCGCAAAGATTCGATCTTGAAAAAACAGACAAGAAAACTTTTTGTTCAACTTTTAACATTTATATGTTTCTTATTTAATCACCATTCATATTTCAAAAGTTTTTTATTAATTCACCTTTCCACAGACGCAATTTAATACACTAATTTCTGCAAAAAGGCTTTCTCGTCTGTTTTTAACGATTGAACCTTTGTGCCGATACCAATTTGTTAATTGATTTACAAATACGATCGATATATTTACACATTTTCTCTACATAGGCTCACATAAAAAAGTTGCAAACAACAATTTTAGTATTTCCTCTGTAATTCCGACTATTTATGAATGGTACGAATTTCTGTTAAAGACGATCCAAGTGCAGGAAGACCTTTAACCTCCGCTATCGAAGAGAAGAAGGAAGACATCGAAGCTCTTCTCCAAGAAAATAGTCGTTTGACAATTAGACACTTGTCAGACCCACCATATCAGTAGGTTTGTGTCATGCAATTGTTGAGAGTCGAGCAAAAACAGAACAGGAAACACCGAGGCATGAATCCCAATCTCAATCCTTGAAAATTTAAAAATTTCTTAAATAATCGCAAGATATAAAATGTGAGTTTACGAATACAATGTGGAGACAGTGTCGCTAGATGAGGGGAAGGAGCACGAATTGAGGGGAAAAAGTTGCCCTCTCAACAAGATGTATGATCCTGCAATACGATTTTTTACGGAAATGCAATTGCACTCGTTTTTTGGATGCTATTCTATAATTTTTGCTTACTATTGAGGTACGATCATAAAAAACTGAATATTTTTCGAAATATTTACTTTTTACTTTACTTTGTTTTCAGTATCTACAATGAATGATTTGGCATTTTAGGAAAGTGAAGACCTAAAGGCAAGCTATAATATTTGGTTTTTCGATTAACAGCTCCACATTAAGCGGTAGTTGCGACTTTATTCTTCGCAGACTCTTCATACTGGATTCACGGAGCACTAAAAGAGACTATTTTATATTTTTCATGGAAACCATTTTTGAAACAATATATATTCAAAGAAATAAATCCGTTGAATAATTCCTCACGAACGTATCTTCGAAATCTCAACAATCGTAAATTAAAAATATTAGAAACCGTCATTTCGACCGGTCCTGTAAACCTAATGTTAACGAATTTGATTTTATTCGACCGGTGCCTAATAATGAATTGGATTAGGTTTTGAAATTCCGGCGATTCGGGAGCAGTGTGCGTAGTTGCAGCGATAGTTCTGTGCATGCTCACCTGAGATTTTTGGCGAACGAGGGAGAAGCCGGTGGTGGGGGTAGACGAAGAAGAGGAGTTGATGAGGTGACCGAGAGACGCGGCGAAGAGAGCGGAGAGGCGGCTCTCGCGTTGGCGAGGAGGGAGGAAAGAAGAGAAGAGAAAAGAAGAGAAGGGGTCAGAATGACACCGTTCGTGTGTTACTCATTGTTTTGCCGAAAGTAGTGGTAGTAGGGGCGCAATGGTGTTAACTGCGTATTTACTAAACGTGGAACATGTGGTGGTAGCTGGTGTACCAGACGTCAGATGCTAGTGACGAAGGAAGTGGCTTTCATTAGTAGTGGTGGTGGTGGTGGTAGTGAGCGCGCGGCACACTTCGCGCTTCTCTTTGTAAGTTCCTCACAGTATCACGCACCTCGGGTTACTCTCGCAGGTGAAGCAAACCGTTCACCACTATCCGACAAACGCCGTGCACGCCGCCTCCGAAAAATCGTTTCGTTGTTCCACGGATCTTGTTTTTTTTTATTTTTCTTTTATTTTTTTCCGTTTCGCCTGTGATCGAACCCGCTGAACGCGTTCACGGAGGATCGGTGCCGATGTGTTCAATCGCGAGAGACGGCCTCGGCCTTGCGACTGTTGTTACCAGTGCACCATGTCATTGAGAAGATTTCTCTGAAGGAAGAACCAGGGTACCATTCGTGTTCCGTTCCGCCACGTGCTTCGCGACCCTGTTCGACGTCAGCCAGTTTTTCCTTTTCCTTATTCTCCTTCTTCTTCCTTTTCTTCTTCTTCTTTTCCTCCCACCTCGTCATCCTCTTCTCTTCGTTTCGCTCTTCGAATTTCCATCGCGTTTTTCAATCTCTCTCGCGTCTCATCGATTCGCCCGATTCCTTGTGCCGGTGTTCTGTGGCTGCGCCACTTCTTCAGCGAATCAGGTAAACTATTCTTCTTTCGATAAACGTCACGCTGCTCGACTCTAGAGCGGAGACGAGTGCACGTATTCCAGCGAAAACCTTCGAACCGAGGATGAAGCATGCCGAGCATAGTTAATCAAAGAATTAAACTAATATAACGTCTTGTTTAATACAAGTAATCGTAACTCTTAACGGTACTTTTATGTTTCATCGAAATATTGTATTACACGAGAGAATCGGTTGTTCCAATTACTTTTTATATTTAACGCGTAAGTGCCACACTTACCAAAGTTCCAAGAAATCTAATTTTTTCATTGAATCCTTGATCGACAAGTCAAGACTTTTTATACTGCTATTTTAACTTTTTATCGTAGGTCCCACCGACATTTTGATTTACTCTGTCCACCGTCGTACGAATTAACGTTGAAATCTAGTCAAAAATTGTCGTATATGACTGACGTGGCAGTTAACGTGTTCAACATAAGAATAATAAATCGTTTTTTTTTTAGCTTTACTCAGCGTTCCACTTTATTGTTAACAAAACTAGTATTAATTGCTTCTAAGCATCCTGAAAGTGTATTTAAGAAATAATTGAGTCGGAATTGAATCACACTCGACTCTGCTTTCGAGAAAATCTTTTTAATTTTGATCTATACATTTCAGAAAGTATCGACGGGAATTTTGTTTAGTACTGATTGTCTGTGAAAATTTGTTTCTCGGCGCTCTAGTTTCGATGCCGATGCGGCCGGGAAAAAAGTAGGCTGGAACTAGTAATCGATCAATGATCTATTTGCCGATTACTATACGAAAATTGTTCCATTTCCGCGAGAGACCTGCATAATTATGTCAGCGCGATTCTTTTAGTCTGAAGATAAAAAGCCTGTTCTAAAAGAGTAAAGTAGATCTCGAGTAGCGGATGAGTTTTAAAAATGTAGGAGAAAGTACACGGTCAAGTTGACACACGAAGAAAGCGGATTCAGATAGCACATTTTAATGCAGTGTACTGTAGGCAGCGTTTTTGACTTTGAACTCAATTCTCCCATATTTTTAATGGGTTGTGTTTTACCGAATAGCAATGTTAACAACGTCACGATCAATTAGGAATACAATGATTGCAACAAAATAAAAAATAAGTATAAGGTTTTGAGATTTTCATTTTCTTTTTATTATTTAGTTGATATTATTTATTTTTGTGTAAGATGAATAGCTTTTCTGTCTTTATGCAAAATAAAAATGTTCTGCGTCGATTTTGGAAAACGGAAAATTTCTATACAAAAACCTTGCTAAAAAACATTACATAGTGTGGGTACTACAAACTTCTAATTTCTAATTTATTTTTAACATATTTCTTAATTTTCTTACGAATATGCTAACCCCTTCGGGGATTTGATATGTATATGTAGGTATGCGCTGATTGATCGACGACTAATTTAGTACCAGTCGAATAATTATAACCTAATTCTTTTTTTTGGCAACGACATATTTAGAAATACGCTGAATTCGTTTAGTAAGTAATTAATACTTTTAATTCAGGATCGATTTCAATCTTCGACCAAGTAACAGTCACAAATGTAATAATTTATATATTAATTATTAACGTAACAATCTCCTTAAACGTGTCCTATAGAACATTTCTGATAACAACGTAACGAATAATCTAGTATTTTTATAATTTATTCAGTATAAACGAAGTATATATTTTTTAATTTCCATACATCGCTATCGTAAAAGTGTCACAAGTCATAACTGCATTCATAAATTATGACAGTAGACTTCCTTGGATAATTTATAATGTTCATATTTCAAACTGCCACGTGTAGTTAGAGTAAAATAAATGACAGTACATGCTGAAAATATGGTCAGCCATACTACATTGAATTTGTTTCATTTTCTTTCGCAACAATAATGTCAGCAGCTCAATTGTTCAGCAAATATGTAGGCCCTTATAACAATATAATAAAAGGAGAACTTTTTTGTCGAAAACCCTTCTGAAATTAAAGTTATTCGTTTATTAATTTCGATTCTATATAAATCACTTTCATCATCACAATTTGTATAATTATTCCTGATCCAATTGTATAATTATGTTTTCCATAACTTCATTTATCATACTGCAAAGCTACATTCAAATTTTGATTTTGAGTTCCAACGAGGTTCGCACGATCAGATTTTAAAATAAGAAAAATGACCTTAAAAATTGTGACTTAACGGAAAAAACGGCAAGAGTCATCTCGCATCCTAACAACGAGGAACATGTTTTTTTTTTCTGTCAATCTCGCAATCAGATAAATCATTCTCCACAATAACGAGGAAAATGTCTACCATTCTCGCGAAATTATTGTTATTTATCGTACACGTCTATCAAATTTCGATCTTGGTTTTACCCATGATACATTTGTGTTATGCTCCTGGCTTTATGATCATTTTATTAACTAATTGTTACGCGCTGAAATCTACGCGTTCACTAACGGAAATGACAAATAACTTGTTCATACGAAGCTTATACATTACGCATTACTAAAATTCACATAGACAAGAAACTATAGATGTTTAAAAAAATTCAAAACTGGTTCACGCAAAGCAAATGTAAAACAGGTAAAAAAATTCAAAGATAAAATTAAGATTCATTCATAGATGTATTCAGTAATATATTTTCCATTCTATTACCTTTTGCCATTTTTTAAATAATTTATAATGTTACCTTTGAATTTTTATTTAAAAAGGCCACGAACTTTCACAATATTTACTATTGTTGTTAAAATTTTTGTCATATTGAACATAAAATAAAGATGAAAGTTAAATAGGCTCAGGACACGTTGCATTGTATATAAACTTTGTTATCTATGACTATGAAATAATTTTGAGGTAAAAATTTTATAATACACGTTCAATGGAATTTGACAAGCTCGTTAAATACAGATTTAGTAACAAATTATTCGTGGTATGTAGTGCTATATGAGGGGGAATAATTCTACGTGAAAAAATACGTAGAAAATTCAGAATAAAATTTTCTTGTCTGATGCTCCGTTTTCACGAAAATCGATTCGGAAAATTTGCCCGGTACACGTGCACTCAACCGCGTGTCGACTCCGTGGAATTCGCTATACATACGGTCTTGTTTCTTTTCGTACTTATAGCAATGGTCTGGAGATTATATGTATATAAATCAGCGATTATTTATACTGTATAATGTAATGGTATTATTTATAATTGTGTATGTACGTTCATTTTTATATTTACATAATTTGTATCTCATGTATAATTCATCTTCTATAATTTTATGGATCATGTTAATTCCCATCTCTGTTCAAGGTTGTTAACACCAGACTATCACACTCATTAAAATGAAGTGGACACGTTTTTGTGAGGAATTATGGAATAAATTAATTTAGGCGTAGAGTATTAAAAACTTATTATTTTTATAAGATAATACAAAATTACTTGTTATTTTTATAAGATAATACAAATTACTTGTTATTTTTATAAGATAATACAAAATTACTTGTTACTTTTATAAGATAATACAAAATTACTTCCAACAGAAATTATTAAATAAATTTCTTTATTCAAGCACATACTGTCATAAAAATCGTGGAAAATCGAAAGAAATTGAGTCTTGCAGTTTTCATAAAACAATGTATATTAGTCACTTTTTGTGCTCGGTACGGTTAGTGTTAATTCGCGGAATAGGTACAACGGCTTCCTTTTAATATTCTCCTAATTGTATAAATTATTTTCTAATTCGCAGAATGCTTCGATTAGCTCTCCTCTTCGTCTCCATTTCCGGATCTTTTTACGAGGCTACGGCAGCTTCGCAACATATCAACAAAGACCTAACCAACCACTACAATGCACGTTTTCACGCTTACGAGGAACCGTACAGTATTGACTTCACATATCATAATTACGAGCAAATGAGTCGTTTTCTACGAGCGACGTCGCTCCGTTTCCAAAACCTAACTGCCTTATACTCTATAGGAAAATCTGTGAAAGGTACGTTTCTCGAGATACTACTTTATCCGGTGTACCACTGAATCATTTAGCAATCTTTATGAATATTTAACATTCTACATCATTGGACAAAAATTAATTATGAACTATTTTTTATGGAAACAGACTTAAGAAAGATGAATGGAAATATTTTATTGCTTTGTTTAGTGTCTTCCTTGATCATTGAAAAAGAATTATTCATTGGTACATCTAACCATTAATTACGTTTAGGTTTAATAATATTGTTTGTCTGACTTTTCTTTTGATTATTCCTATACACTAAAAACATTAGTAATATAATAACTAGACTCCGTATTTTATGTATTTTTGACAAAAATGAGTAGGTGCAATTTTAAATTAGTGCAAAGATTTTAATGCAATAGTGTTAATATATTATTCCCACTACATAGAAATTATTAGTGAAAAATATAAATTTATATTCAGCTCCTGTCTCTCGCAATTGTTGCAGAAACTTTTTTATTTTGTATACAGATCCGGAGTCTAATAATAACCATCGTTATTAATTATTTCCTCTATTAGCATGATTTTAATAGCATTTTGAAAGCGTCATTTTTGTGCTCGGCAAATGCAATAAGGAAGCGTAAGAACAAAATGGTAACTGAATATTCCATATTATAGGACGCGACTTATGGGTAATGGTTGTTTCTTCCTCGCCATATGAACATATGATTGGCAAACCTGATGTGAAGTACGTAGCTAATATACATGGGAATGAAGCCGTGGGTCGTGAGTTAATGTTACATCTGATTCATGTAAGTAGTCATATGATACACTTTGTACCGCCATTGACCCCGAGTTTATATTCGTAGTCAAGGGAAATACTATTAACTAAATCGTCGATTTCTCAGAAATTTATTGGAAACGTTCATCAGAAATATTTAGAGAAATTCTTTCCGTAATATATGGATGTAGAGCAGCGTTTAATATATGCAAGAGGTTTTAATTAGCACGAATATGACTTCTCTCGTGAAATGATTATCGGCCAGTGCCGCGTTCGATGTCATGAATCTTTTATTCGTTCAGAAATTATTAATGTAAGGATTAATCGGGTGCTCGTTATAAATACTTCATTCTGTTTCTAAAACCGTTTTGTAATGTATTCGGTCGAACAGTAAAACAGACATTTCAATATGATAATATATAAATCCTCGACTTACTGATAATGCTGCATCTTTTACGTCACTCTTCTATATTTGACATCTATCGTTCTGAATATAAATTGTTGCTGATAGGATAGAATAGAACGATAGTTTATTTTTTTCTTACATCTAAACAGAGCTATAAGATAAAATACTTTAACTTTATATGAATAAATAATGTTTAACATATTTCTCGATAATGAAATTAGATAACGAAGAGAGTCAATATTCAAACGCAGAAATCTATAATGTATTCAAATTAAATTCATTTTCTTATTTTCACCGCGGTTTCACTACCGTTTTCACCGCTTGTGCTACTTTTTTCTACACATAAAATTAATTCAGTAAAACTGCACTGTCTTTTAACTGGAGCAGACGACTTACAGACTGGCGTATTAAAATTTTTTTAATAATTGTTTAATGTATTTCTGCTTCGTGATATTTATAAATCCCGCATACATATACATCTACACTTTTCCATGGATTTTCATTTTCCCTATCCTAATAAGATTATTTGTGCCTATCCCGAAATGTTAATTAACATTACGATATTGTGTGACAATATCATGAGGGATACATAAGGGAAATACCAAGGTACCATTTATAATAACAAAAAAGGGAAATTTTGAATTTACATTAATATTTTACAGGGTACAATTGATTAAAATAAATAAAATATTCTTCAAATAAAATTCTATTCTGAATATGATTTTTGACAAATTTTCTCGAAAACAAAATACGCTGTTTCAAATAAATAATTTATTCACTATTATAATTATATAAATTAAATTATAATTATACAATTATAGAATTATATATTTATAATTATAATCTATTAAAATTAGTTGCGAGTCCGGGTCGGGACGGGAACGGGATTTTAAAATCTTCTTTTAAGGGATTCCTGAGAATGTTCGGGTTTCCCAAAAATGTTCGAATATTCTCGGGAAACCCGAACATTTTGGGAATCCCGTCCCGTCCCAAGCATCGGGTTTCGGGATTTCCCGGGTTCTCGCACGCCTCTAATTATAATAGACAATTTACTATTACTCAACTCTACTCAGAATTAGTTACAAGTAAATGAAACAATAAGCAATAATAGTGGGGAAATCGTGTAAATGGAAAACTTGTGTTTTCTACTGCAACAGGAAGCGGGAAATCTTACGTGGCTAATTGGTTACCTTGTTAATTGCATGAACTTTGATACTGACATGTACTTTGATCCGGCTTTACTGCAATTATGGAGGTTCTAATGTATTTATTTGTAAAAGTAATAAATTCTTTTTTATATTTGCAGCATTTCGTAACTAATTATGGATCAGATCCATATATTACATGGCTTTTAGACAATACTAGAATACATATTCTTCCATCGATGAATCCTGACGGTTTTGAAGTTTCAAAAGAAGGATATTGCGAAGGTGGACAAGGAAGGTAAGACTTTAAGCTATAACTTCAAATTATAAATAAAATTCGTACTATAAATTGATCAAGTACGTTTACATTTTCCACCAAATAATTATAACTTCCAATGGGAAGTTCCATCTAAGCTTTCAATAAAAAAAAAAAATTCAAAGTAATAACAGATTTTAATTTCAAGTCGTAATCTCGCTGGTGCAAAGATATTAGAATTTCTTTATTAAAGTCTATTCTTAAGGATTAATTCGTTTAATTACTTCATGAATATTTCGATGCTCTGTTGAAATTCCTGGAGAATTAAACATGAGAAATAGGTAAAAGTAGAGGAATTTGTTTTTTTTTTTTTTAGTTAAACCTACGTAATGGGATGAAAGAATTAATACATTATTGTACTTATATAGTTGAGTGTAAAACAATTCAAATGTTTTATACGTTTACAGAATTCAGTTAGACCCAAACATAATCGGGCTCTGACTTAGGTAAAAACGAATGATAGTTTGTGAAAGTAGAAGTAGCAAATTTTAAAATGAGACCAAATTTATTGTACTATATTTTGTTAAAAAAAACTATTCCGGTTTAAATATCGACGATGTTTCACAAGTCTAATAATTTAGATTACCCAGCTGCAGATTGCTGTCATTTCCGTCGGCCTCGAATTTCCAAATCCTACATTTATTTATAGTTTATTCAATTTCAATTATTCAATTACGTGATAAAAGTTACCTGAAATCACAAAAAGTAATAGACCAGAATAGAAAACATGTTATTGAATAAATCTTCGAATGAATATCTTTGAATTTCAATTTAAAAACGCTACGAACTTTCGTCCCAACCCAATAAAAACTTCTCGTGCTGTCACTTGGAAATATCGATGTTTATTGAAAATTTTATTGACTGAAATATTTTCAAGTACGAATTTAGTACGAAACATGTTTTTTTTATAGATACAACGCTCGTGGTTTTGATTTGAACCGCAACTTCCCCGACTACTTTAAGCAAAACAAAATTAAAAGTCAGCCGGAAACCGAGGCTGTTAAAGAATGGGTGTCCAAAATTCAGTTTGTTCTATCTGGGAGCTTGCACGGTGGTGCCTTAGTCGCCAGTTACCCATTTGACAATACGCCGAATTCGCGTAAGTTTGTTTTCGTACGAAACTATCAGTTTCTTTACGTTATGTTATGGGAAAGTTAGTTTCTTTTTATTATTTCATGGTAACGGGTTTAAATATCCTTTAGCGTTAGAATGAAATATCTACGACTATAAGAGAAAGATTAGCAGTGTTCAAAATGATCACTATTATATTAAGAACGAAAAATGATAAAAAAATATTTCATTGTTCTTGAATTTTTGTGTGAAATTATTGCTCGCTGAGATTTTAGTGGGGTCTTCAACTCTTTTATGTAGGTGTACTATAAAGTATCATTTTAAGTTTCGTTCGATTTTAAATTAACATTCGGCAACAATGTTAATATATAATCGCTAATCTAGAGCGTGTAAATTATACAAATGGCAACTCTTCGAAAACTTTTACTTTTCGACTAACAAAATAACATTCTGAACCAAAGTTATAAATAAAATAAAAAATTTTGTCGGTTTCCTTGATCAGTTACACATACATAATTGTAGCGTAATGACTTTGTTAGTGATAAATTGGAAAATCCAGATAAAAACCTGTTAAGTAATCGATGATTGTAAAAAGGGCAGATCCGTTATTTCAATAGAATCGAAAATCAAATGTTGTTCCGTTTCTAAAAAATGAAGAAATCATTCAGAATCTTTCGCAGTAACAATGTCACCAACAATTCAAATTTTTGTATATACAGAAACATATATTTGGCAATGTGTGTTTAAATATCTTTTTACTATTTGGAAAATGTTGTATATTGTATATAATAGTTTGAAAAAACAACTCCATTTAGGTCAACGTACTTCACATATACGATAAATTCGTTGGTGAACGAGTATCTTGAAAAAAAGAAAAATATGTACTGTTTCGGAAAAACCGAACACATAAAGATAGATTATATTACGTACCTTAACGACAATTAAAAGCAATCTCATCCTATTGTATAACTTTTCATGCTGTCAGGAATATGCCGGTCAGCGCCATTGTGTGCAGGTATATGGTGTATTTGCTAACTGATTCATCTACCGAAAGCCTTTTTATAACAGTTGCCAATTAATTTCTCTCGGGCTTGAATTCGAAACGAATTTTAATTTGCCTACATATTAAGCTGAAGCTTTCGCATAATTATATCATTTGCATTACTGCTATTTTAATAACATAAATACAGACTGAATTAAGCAGTTCGCGTATTTATTTGAAATTATATTTACAATATTTTAATGCTTGGAAGTATTAGTTAATTCTTGCCTACTTCAGTACCAATGAGCAATGAGTCAACCACTACAGTAAAGTGTTGATCTAAGCAGGATCGTCGGGTCCGTGCTCCGACATAGATCGTGTATGGCTACTATATTTTTGTGATCTCACTGACCGCGCCGAACGTAGAAAATTAAACCACTAAATACAGTTCAAATTACATCGTGTTTAGTGCCATTTTAATAAAAAAAAAAAACACCACAAATAAATTGGGGAAATTTCTATAAAAGAATAATGAATAATCAATAAATAATAGAAGTTTTGTGATTGGATTAAATCATTAGTAGCGGTTCACACTAGAGATCTATTCGACACGTTTGAGTCCGGCGAGCGATGCGTTTGTTTTTCGATCGAATTCTTTTCGACCCTGTCAAACGATAAACAAATGCATCAGTCGCTGGACTCGAACGTGCCGAACAGATCTATAGATCATACAACTCCGTCCCGCTTACATTAGTTAGATCAAAACTTTACTGTACCCCTTATCATATTCAATGATCATCTAAAAGAAATCAAGAAATACACGTTATTCGTTTAATACTCGCTACATCAATTTAGTTCAATCGTTTAATTAATAATACACCATTTATTTAAAAAATACGCCAATCTACACAACATTGCCATGTTATTAACAGATGAGTGGATTACGCATTAGTATATCTAATAGGTACTTGAGCACTGTTTACTGTATTACTCACACAAAAAGGAAAACTTAACAATAAACAATATTTTATTAGGTGTACCAATAAAATCGATCCAATACAATTTCAACCAATCGGAATATTGTATAGATATAATGTAAATTCAAAATATTGGGTGATATATTCTTGAAATTTCTTTCATCAATTTATTGATTACATGCGAACAACCATAGTACACTCTACTCTAGAATGTAATATAAACAATTTGCTTCAACAATTTGCATTATTGTAATATAATGCATTTACTTCACAGATGGCACCGCGACGTCTTAAAGACGCCTTTAACACGTCTTCCGCAAGACATTCAGACGTTGTTTGAACGTCTGAAAAAGACGTCTTAAAGGCATCTTTTGGGACGTAAGACGTTCAGACCTAAAATGGCCGTAAAAGAATCGTCTTTAAGACGTCTTGTGCTATCTTTTGGTTTGCTTTACAATTACGTGACGGCTAAATGATTTAAATTTACAATATAATTACCAGAGCACGGATTTTATGCATTTGAAAGAATTTGAAAATGGCGATATCTTATTTTCAAGAAATTTTTACATGGTTCCAACTTCTTGCAATTGATGTAAGCAATTTTTACTTCGCATAAAGATAAAGAATTACACAACACAACAGATAATGATTGTGACAAATGAAATGTGTTGTTACTGTAACATTGGGAAAAGTATTTCAAGGCAAATGTGAAACTTTCTAAAAAATAGTGGGGTACTTATCGGTACGCTTAATAAAAATATAAATATTTCGGAGTATCATGTTGCATTTCCCATTGATCTTGCGTAACTCGTGCTTTGCAGTTTTGATTCTGTTGCGTTAAAAGAATTTCCGGAAGTGGAATCTGATCCAAGATCTATACAAGCAATTTAGTGTTTCAGAGTTACACTTCGGCGCCGAGCATTTCGCCGGACGACGATGTTTTTCAACACTTATCGCTAGTGTATTCCCGAAACCACGGGTCTATGTACCAAGGGCTTCCTTGTTCCCAATCGCAACCCGGATTTAAGAACGGTATCACCAATGGCGCGCAATGGTACCCGTTAACTGGAGGAATGCAAGACTTCAATTACGTATGGAACGGGTGCATGGAAATCACATTGGAACTTTCGTGTTGCAAATATCCACCAGCTTCGGACTTGCAATTCTACTGGGACGAAAATCGCGGGGTAAGAACGTATATCTACATTTCCGATTTTTTTATCGATTGCGATTCGTATACAGGGTAATTCATCTAAGTGTGCCACCTAAATTACATATAAACTATTTGGTATATGAAAAAATGGTTGAAACAAAAGTTGTACGGTTTCAAAAGTAGCATGTAATGTAATAATTATTTTTTTTCTATTTTGTTTTTTTATCGAGATGTAAAAGTCACCTATTCGGTATATGAAAAAAATTATTGCGACAAAAGCTGTACGGTTTCAAAAGTAGCATATAATGTATAATAATAATCAGTTTTTTTATCGAGATGTAAAAGTCACCTATTCGGTATATGAAAAAAATTATTGCAACAAAAGTTGTACAGTTTCAAAAGTAGCATATAATGTAATAATTAGTTTTTTTCTATTTTGTTTTTTTATCGAGATGTAAGTCACCTATTCGGTATATAAAAAAAATTATTGCAACAAAAGCTGTACGGTTTCAAAAGTAGCATATAATGTATAATAATAATCAGTTTTTTTATCGAGATGTAAAAGTCACCTATTCGGTATATGAAAAAAATTATTGCAACAAAAGCTGTACGGTTTCAAAAGTAGCATATAATGTAATGATCAGTTTTTTATCTATTTAGTTTTTTTATCGAGATGTAAAAGTCACCTTGAGTTTCTTTAACGTAAAAAACGTAAATTTTGATCTTGTGGTTGAAGGGTGAATTGAATTCTGAATAAAAAAACTATAGAGATATATGAGGTGAAAAACTAATATTTACTGAAATGTTCTCTACAAATGATTTACTACAGTTTATGATGACTGTACTGAAAATTTATAATAAAATTTTGATTTTTCCAGGCCCTCATCAAATTCTTAGCGGAGGCTCATAGAGGTGTACGCGGATTCGTGGTTGACGAGAATGGAAATCCTATCGAAAGAGCGTCTATTAAAGTGAAATCTCGTGATGTTAGTTTCTTAACTACGAAATATGGAGAATTTTGGAGAATTTTATTACCGGGCGTGTATAAACTTGAGGTAATGTATTAACGTTTTAGTTTTAATTTCGTAAAAGAATCTTACTTCCAACATGTTTCCTATATGTAATTTGCGTTCGAAGGAAATGTACTGTACATAATAGTCAGTATTAACACTTCGAAATAATTCTCCTTCTTTTCTAGGTGTACGCAAATGGATACCTCCCACGTGATGTAGAATTTAGAGTAATGGAACAACATCCAACGTCTTTCAACGTAACATTACACAAGGCGAATGTGAGTACAACGTGAAAATTGCATGTTTGAAAACTTTTAAAACAAAGTCCGGTGCTTTTTAATACTGAGAACAATTTTTTTTTTGCAATTACATTTTACTTATTAAACTTCAGACGGCGGACCGAAGTTATATAATTGACACCGTATCTTTATGAAAAATAAAAAGTTTGTGCAACAATTGCAAGACACAGCTAAATATAAATTTATATTTTTCATTAATAATTTTAATATAATAAAAATAATTCGAATTTTTTATTTTTATTATTAAGAAAACAATAATACACAACAAACTCATAATACAAAATTGCTTAATGCATCAATACAACACGATACATTATTAATTACAGAGATATCCCAGTGAAGAGGAAAATGGGTCCAACTTCTATGCCGGAAACAGGGATCATATTCATCATGATCATGTGATACATTTTCGGCCACATCCAGGAACCAACACAGCTTCCGATGCAAACAGTGGAATATTCTCGTCTCTCAGTAACGGATTTAATTCTTTCGTCAGTAATTGGTTCGGGTGATTAATTATAAGTTATTGATCTAAGGCTGGATCGAATAAATCATTCTCGTTTGACGTAAACAACACACTTGACACATTTGTGATCGTACAAGAATTGGAACGAAGATTATTGAGGGCAAACTATTATATTGAGAATGGTTACGGAGTAGCCTGCTGTTGAAAACAAGCTGTTGAAAATATTTAATTATTTTAATATCGTAATGTTGCAATATTTAAATATTGTATTAATGAGAATCTTATTGTTATTTATTATTTCATCATTCTAACGCAGTTGCGTGATTTTCTAAATCGTAATATTGAAAAGAGAATTCAAATATTTAGAAGACTGTACGAATAACAGCGCTGTTTATTTTGTAGATATTTTAATATAATATTTTCATTGTTCGTTTTATGTAAAGGAATTAATTAAAATTATTTATTATTTATTTAAAACAATGCGATTAGTATTATTCCATTATTTTGTTCAATATTTTAAATATTGTAGAATCAGAGAATGTATTAATTATATACTTTTCACCTTCTTATATTCTACGCTGCGTGTAAAGAAATTGTGAAGAGAATAATTTGGTGTGATATTTTGTTGTTAACAACTTATTAAAGTATTACTTAAGAATATTAATGGAGATATTGCATACGAGCTATAAACGTTATTTAGAAAACTAATTCGTTTTTAAAAATGGAACGCAAAATCATATGAAAAATTTGTTTATCTTCATTGGAAAACAGATAATTACAAAGTGTACTTCTATTTATTAACAAAAATTCCAACCAGAGGTTATATGTTTGTTATTTTAACGTACTCGATCTTCTACTTAGCTTTTAAATAGAGATCCCACTGCCTTAATACGTTTAATACGTAAGTCAAAATATTTATAGATCACTAATATTAAAAGAAGATGCAAACAGGAATTAATAATCGCAAAATATAAATGAAATTTCATTTGTTTTAATTTTTTATGCACATATTTGTAATGAATTATTTAAATTTAATTATACATTACTTATTATTATTTGAATAGTATGAAAATTAATTTAAGGGTAAAAGTTTTTTTTTCTAAAAGAATAGACTCAACATAAATTCCTTTTTCTTGCAGAGAAGTAATTCCTTGTTTTAGTAACACGTTCGTTTTTATTGACTTTTAAATAAACCATATTTTTATTAAATTGTTATTTTGTAATTCACAATTAACTTTTGAATTCAGTTTTCTCGAGTTTATGAAAACTTCCACTTACAGTTCTGTCGTGAATTGAAAGCAACTGAACGAAATATAGTGTTCAATATCGAAATTATTAATAAAATTATATTTTTTACATTAAATAAATATATTTTGTAGAACTAAAGTAAAATTAAAAAAGAAATGTAACAATAGATGTGAAATTAGAATTATAATATACTTAGATATATAGTAGTTAATAAAAAACATGAAATCATTGGACCTTAGTAATTATGAAATTGATACATATTTTTGTAGATCATCTAGTGTACAAAGGTACTAATTCATGATATAATTATATGTATATGCGTACAGAGTTTATTTAAAAAACGAATGTATCTTTAACAGTGAAATTACCATACCAATTGATAAAAATGCATACAAATATTTACTTACAGATTTTTTTCAAATTCTATAGACGGTACTACGGCGTAAACAATAATACAAAAATGTATTATATGTGAATTTTTCTATTACTCTTATATACTCAAATTATTTGAGTACTCTTATATACTAGAATTCTCTACATTTGGGGAAACGTTGTATTATAAAGTATTTAAATACTTCGAATAGGAATTAATGAATATACTACATATTGAAAAAAGAAAGCGTACTATGATAAAAACAAAGTTCATTAATATAAATTGTTAAGAAATATTAAAATAAGATCAGTATGTGTTCAATCTGAATCTTTAATATTACTTGCAGAAAATTCAATGTGTGTAAAAGTATTTCATATATTACTGTAAACAATATTTTTTCGAAGATAAAATTTTGATCTGTTTCTTTGTACAAACTACATTCTCTCTATTTTAAAAAAAGAAAAATTTTTAAGAGAAATTTAATTTATTTTTTATAATATGTATATGCATACGTACATAAATATCAGTTATGAAGTATTTTGTTAAATATAGATTGCAAAACATTAAAACGTGAGCAAGAAAATAAATAATGCATAAATAATGCATAATAGTTTTATATAATTTATGGTTATTGTTATACTATTTATAAGAAAATGGAAGACATATCTCTCCAACAAAATTAGTATGATTTTTTCTGCACTTCTGCGTAGTGTAAACGTTGGCGATAATATAATGTAATTAATCGATGAAATATTTTATTACACGCATATAAAATAAATAATTAGATAATTAATTTAGCAATATTAAATATTAACTAACTTCTAGTTAGCCTGCAATAACGTATTGCATAAGTACTGCCTTTATTCAATTCCAGAGGCAACAGTAATAGTAACAGTAATAATTAATAACAATGTAATACTTATACCTGTAAAATTATTCCAGGTACAAAATTACATCTCTTATTTTGTATAAAACCTATTTATGAAATACAAATATCCTGCAAAGTTTAAGTTGTGTCAAATGATTAAAATCTATACAAATAGTAATGATAAAATAAAAATTGTAAATTAGACAAAAGATAAATAAGATGCAAGAAAATGCAACATTTGTTCAAAAGCAGTAATTAATTCAAGTAAATTTTAATTTTTGCAGCTCCAATAATTGTTTAAAATTTTCAGAATTAAAGTATTCTACATAAATGTATAATTCTTGCTTGATAATTTAAAATATCATTGTAACGAAAAACAACTTGTCCAACAACTTATACAACAATTGCACATACTATAAATCTTGCTATATATTTATAATTTCTCTTATAGTATAGCAGTAACAATAAGACTTATATTTATATGAAATAAATAATATTTCAAATGTTTATGGCAAAGTATAAAACGTACTATTTATTTTCTACTATGATTGTTGGAATACAAAATATATAATTTACATATGTAATTACAGTATGCTTGAACATGTTCATATGCAAAATATTTTAATTTAAATAAAGGGATTGATAGTATTATAACATACATTTAAATACTACTAGCAACATGTAGTCAAAATGTAAATAATAATCATTTTATTTCTGTTTCTGAATGAATTTTATAACTTATCATGATTACTAGAAAATAACTTACATGAGTTTGTACAAAATATATTTAATCATTATGTTTAATTGCCATTAATAATTATTGTACTGTTATTTTTTAATTAGTAAAAAATAAATGAATTACAGTCAATAATTTATTTACATATAATAAAACTATATATAAAATTTCATTAAATTTACAATGCTCATTTTCAAAAAAAAAAGCTCCATAGCAATACATTACATCTCAATTCATTGATTGAAATCTAATTCATCAAAAAAATAGTTAAAAACAATTAACGACTTATTAATCTATGGCAAAGTGGTAAAAAAATTTGATATTGATTACACTAACACATATCCAACTTATTATTAACAGTTGGCGCATTGAGCCCACCAGTATCGCCAGATTCAAGTTGTTTCAGAAGCCGAAACAGAGCTGCTGCTTCCCTGATACGACTAAATTCAATACAGAAGGCTTGTACTTCGATAAAAAGTTCTTTTACATTTATAATCTTATTCCTTATTAAGGATTGCAGAAAGACACAAACCAAGCGTACCAAACGATTCTGCATGTAACGATCCTTTATAGTTTCACAAGTGGAAATACAGTTGCTAATGTACAAATGAACAAATTCTGTAGGTAGATCCACAGTAGTAGTCAGCCTATTAACTACTTCCATCGAATGGAGAGACATTTCCATATTTACCAAAACACTTAAATATTCTGTTATTTGGCTCGATTGCATAAGCTTCAATAACACTTTGATTGCAATCATAGGATTATTTTCCACCAAATCTGGGAGTTTCATTGGGGTAAGGCCAATATGGTACACCAATTTTGGATCTCTGTCTAATTCATCGAAAAGATGTTGCTGTTGTTGCAGTGTGACCACACGTTTAAAAGCCTTGCCCATTAATCTACGAGCTTCCGCGCCAGCACAGTTTGAGACACACATATTACTATCGTACTCAATTGTAAATTGCGAAGGTTCTGTGACATTAAACCATGCCAATTCATCAAAAGATCGATAAAGGGGAGGTGCTAATCGTAGAAACTCAGGTCGATAACTTTCATAGGATAACGGAGGATTGTCGTTGTACATGAAGTTCTCTGCCATAGATTTTGTTACATTTCTGGGAATGTAATTTTGCGTGACTTTCGAATGATCCATGTCGGGTAATATCACTGGATGTCCACATTTGGCTATAGCCGGTAATTCTGAATGTCGCTCCGTCAATTGTGCTTGCAAGCTACTCAAATCGATAGGCTGTATAGACGTAAAAGACAACTCTTCCACAATCTGCCTTGGAGTTTTCTTTAAGATGTCTTTTTGATTATTTCCCAATAAATTGATTAACAAGTTTTTCTCGCATTGAGATAAAACTGGTATATGTCCTGTGAAATTAGTTTTTGAAACACCATTGTTTATATCCTTCTGTGACTTTAGAACCTGAATAAAAACAGGTGCAAAAGGCGTCGAAGCCAATGGTTCTCCTCTATAAAGGTCAAACAACAATGCCACTGCTATCACACGTTGTACACTTTTAGGCAATAAATCTATGTGTTGCAAAAAAAGAACCAATGTCGTTCCTACATTAAATCGGTCCTCTTTTCGAAATACTTGATGTAGCTGATTACATAAAGTTTCCAAGCTTGTGTCAAGATTTTCCTCTTCTAGGATATCCAACAATTTTGTTAAACCGTTCGGTCTAAGCGTCATGTTTGTTACGTTCAGAGTTGCCAAAAAGATACACAGTAGCACATTAACCTAACAACTTCTGGCATCCTTAATTACGTAACACATTATATTATATTATTGCATCTTGGTTGTCGTTTTTCATAATTATATTCATTGATAATTCGACTCCAGCGTAATGCTTTGGTTTCAAAATCATCCATTGTATGTAACATGTTAACTTGTAATTTCAAATACACGTGCACAGGTGACTGTTATATTTCAGAAATGATACTTTACACATTATGACTACACCTCGACTTGTATCCGTTACAAGAAATTATCTTGAAATTTCTGTTAACCACGTTGAATAACGTCTATTTCGTTAATAATATACATGATCGGTAAACATGAAGTAAACAGAATATTACGAATGAGGGTGCAACTCACACCACTGTTTGGTGTGTAGTAAGTACAAAGATGTCAAACTATAGTATGTATCAATATGCAAAGGTTTGAAAACGAGCCTAAACCGTATAATAATTACCAATCACTTTGAAATAAAGTTTGACTTATCGCGAATCTAAACAAATGAAATGTTTTCATTTTATCATTAATAATACATTTAAATAATTTTAATGTATTGTGGAGCTTCAAGAAGGATTCTACAGCGAGAGTGTATCCGTTCATACACGTTCTAACTCTAAGACGATTCTTCGACCAATAGCGATTCCCTAACGTCGCACGCATTGTCGTTGTTGGCCGAAGAATCCTCTTAGAGTTAGAACGTATACCCTTTGCCTAGCTACCGTCTGGCGTTTGAACAGTAAATAGATAACTGTGCATGCAATACACAATGTCTCACAGGAACATTATAGCATTGGAACTTGAGAGTGCTCACGCCCGGGGTTTTGGTGTCCCCACTTTATCCTGCATCATCTTTCAGCCTGGAACAGAATCTGCATCATCTTTTAGCCTGGAACAACACCTACATCATTTTTAGCACGGATCAGAATACGTTTCATCACAGATACCTCGTCTGTGGTTTCATTTTTATTTAGCTTGTAGAATTCACTACTATCGCCATCTAGTAGTATCTTTCTAGAATAAACGCATATCCACTGTCGGTAAATTTGGTTATCAGTTTGAGCGTTTTGCCACTACGTCAATTGGCGCTGTACGAAGGCGTTTGTTTAGTTCTTAAATCGACCACCTGGCGGGCGTTGTCATCACCATTCATAGCGGTTTATTTTAGTTCAAATTTTATACTTGGTTTATGGGGGGAGAGAAGAAGTCAGCGTGCGCGCCGTTTACAATTTACAAAATACATGGAAAGAATGCAGTACAGTAATCGCTCGTTCGTTGTCCAAAGGCCGGGGCGCAGAATGGACAACGAACGCGGAGAGACACGCTTTTTGATTTATGTATGATTGCGTTTTATTTACACCGCGCCGACCGAAACTTCAATAGAGAGCCGAACATAGAGAAGGACAGAAGAAATACGGATCGCATTACCGAAGCTTGTCGCCGTCGCCGGCACAATTTAAAGGCCCGCCTGTTCTCACAATGTAATGCCAATTAAAAATGCTTTATTTTTCATTATTTTTTAATGGGACTTTCACTGGCTTGTTTCTGGCATTTTTATGATTAGAATAAGACCAAACACGATATAATTTGGCCCATATTTACTCTACATGTGAACTGTGCCGGCGACGGCGACTGTTCGCGTCTCTTTCTTTCCAATACACTGTTCGGCGTTGCCTTCGAAACTTTCAACGTCGATAAAACCACTTAATACAGTTCAAATTATATCGGGTTAGTGTCATTTTAATCAGAAAAATGCCAGAAATATGGTAGGGAAAGTTTCATAAAGAAATAATGAAAATTAAGAGATTTGTAAAATCATTTCTTCGAGTCAATGTAGTGGTGTTCACACCGATATACCCGAGCAGAGATCAATCGCCGCCGCCCTGCGGAGCGACTCGGCGTTGACAGGCGGTGGAGTGGGTAGGCACTGGACAACGAACGCAACCAAGATTTTGGACAACGAACGAGCGATTACTGTACTATCCTTTACTTTAGGAAATTCTTTTAATAACAACTATTGTTTGGTACATTTTGTTTCATGTACATATCAGGAGAGTACTTTCTACACATTGTGTCGATAATATTTTTGTCAAATCTGATCAATAGTGCAGCACTTAAAAAATACACTATTTTAATATGGACAATGATTAAAAGATACACAAATACTAGTTCATATATTCATCTTAATGCATACCTTAAGTTACAGATAATAAACTACGAAGTTTTGTACAATAAAATATCACAGAATGCACGGCATTCTTTACAACATTTTGATACTTCATTTTTAGTCTGGCTGATCCAGTACGGGTATCTCATTAAATGTTATGATAATTGTTTGATGAAAGATGGTAATCAACTCATCGATACCTTGTCCGTAGGATAACGCCCGAAAGATCCTCCAATTTTTTAACAATTACACGATAATTTCGCACTTCGAACTTGGGTTTATTAGTCGTGGAGTAAATCACTACGTATCTTGGCGACATTTTGGCATCAATGCTTTTGGATTTGCTATCCACGATTTTATGTAAGGACTAATCCTGCGAAGAAAGTTTATGCTGCAATATTGCAACGTTCTAGCGAGGACGATCACCTTTTTCGTCTGGTTCTTAAACTGCGAGTGTTCTGTTCTACCGGCGTGCTTGGTATCTGGAAGCATTTAAAATAATAATTGATGCATTGATCAAACGTGCTACAATTATACGTACAAATTTATACAACGTATTACCTCGATTGGTTCAATATCTTGAAAAGATTCATCTGCTGCCACATATAATTTTTTTTTACGAGTGTTTCTTCTTCTCTCTGAAAGTGTCTCCAAGGGAGGAGGCAGCACAGCACGTTTACCACTTCGTCTAAAATTAAGTAATAAGTTATAGATAAATAAAGGAATGTCCCTGTTGGACCTTGTATTAATTACGTATATGTATAATGTTTATGTTCATACTTGGACTCTGAATTCGGAAGCTCAATTACTGATACATCATCTGGTGTAGGAGAATATTTTCTTGGTGGCCGCCTTATTCTACGTTCTTTTGATATCGTTTCATCTTCCGACATACTTTCACAACAGCCTCTTTCTTTGGACCGTTGCATTGTTCCCTGAGAATGAAAAATGATTAAATAGAACATATTCGTAACCCATGAACTTCAGTAAACAATTTAGTAAAAAAATACCACTTGTTTGTTTTTCTCCAATTCCTCTTGTTGATTCTTTACGAGCGTCTCATATTTTGTAACCATCTCATCTCTGTTCTTCATAAATGCTTCCATTTCCCGCTCCTTCTCAATCAAACTGTTCTTCAGTTCTTGATTCATGTTTCGTAACCTTTCATTTTCTACCTGCCTCTCCTGAGTACTCTGTTGGAGGAGCTCCATAATCTTGGCATTCTGTTCGTAGGTTTTAATGCGTGTTTCTAAGTCTTCAATATATTCTTCTTTTTGAGAAAGTTTCTCTTTTGTCACAGTCAATTCTTTAATCGTATTCTTCATCTCTGTTTCCATGAGCTTGTCACTTCTGTCATCTGCATCGTTCCTTTGAATCATAGACTTAATTTCTGGAATCATGACGAATTTTAATTTCTTTCTATTATAGTTATAACATTTACAATAATTTACTCAGCAACAAATATATATCTGACCTTGTTGAAGAGACTTGATTTCAATATCTTTCTCCCGTTCTATATCGTTCGCACTTTCCAAACGATCCTCAAATTCCAAAAGTTTATCATTGTTTTCATCTAGCAACTTTTGCAGATGTTCTTTTTCGTCTTGACATATTTCTAAATTTTTGTTTAATTCTTCAATTCGTTCCCGAAGTTCCGTTACGGCATCGGGATTGTGCTGCAAAGTTTCAAGAAATTTATATTACACTGACGATAAAACAAACAATTGTTAAATCTTAGATGAAAGTATTGGTTTTTTAACTTTTTTTTTGACTGGGTATATATATGTATAAATATCTATAAATGTTTTTATGTTAGTATATACACTTACTTTTGAAACATGCTCATCAAACTCGGCTTGTAAAGCATGTAATTTCTGTAATTATGAAATAAATTTTACAGAAGTTAAAACTATTCAAATTTATAGTATTAAAACTAGAAAAAAATACATACTTCCATACACTGATTACAATCATCTTTAGCATGTGAAAGTTCCTTTTTAGCTTCATTAAGACGTTGCTCGTACTCCTGAATCTGTTCATCTAATTTAGCCTTAGATTGATCACTTTCTTTTAATAATTTTTGAAGATGCGTTTTATCTTCCATGCATAGAGAAAGCTGCTTATTTAACGATTCAATTGATTGTTTATATTCTTCCACAAGAACCTTATTTGTATTACTTTCTTCTGAAAGATTTTCTAGTTTTTGCCTTAAAATTGATGCTTCTTGTTCTAAATCGTCTAACATCTTTAATATAATGATTTTATTAGAAATCTGTTAAAAAATTGATATATGTAACTCACTGCGATTCTACATACTTGAGATTTTTCCTTATGCTGTGTTTTCATATCATCATATTTTACTGTCAGTTTGGATAATTCGTCCAAAATAAGGGTAGACTCATCAAATTCGCCATGGAAGCTTGTTTGAGTATTTTCTTCATATGTAGTACTTTCAATAGTCTGACTGCTCTTATCGTGAATCTCATTTTCATTGATTTGTCCTCGTTCAGATTCCTCAGTTTGTTTTTCTTTGGACTCAACATTCACTTGACAACCTATTTCTGCTGTTTCTGCTTCAATTTTCTGATAAACGACTTCACTTTCAGCTTTAGTCTGCACGCTATTAATTTGCAAATTGCTTATTTGATCAGATATATCCTTTAATTTGACTTTAGCTAAATCCAGTTCTTCTCTCAAACTCTGTATCGTGGTCATACTTTGAATTAATTTCTCTTTTAGAGTTGAATTCTCAATTTCTATGGATATTATTTTTTCCTTCATTTGAGGATCAATATCTAAAATTTCGATTCAATTCGTAATTAATTGTATGACAACCATTGTAATCAAACAGTGTAAATCACAATCTTATACCTACCTATGGTTGAATGAGTGTTATCGATTTCAGTTGACTTATCTACCGATTTCACTTCATGATCAATACAAATTTCTTTTTTAATCGTGATTTCTTGATATTTGTCATCTTTCGGAGAATCATAAGATTGTTTCAGAACCTATTACATAAGAATTAGCTATGTATGATACAATTGTAAGATTATTTATATGTTGTGTTAAGTTAAAATATATTTTACATACATCATTTTTAGATTCTGAGTCTTCTATGCACTTCTTAATTGAAGATGATTGTTCCAGTACTTGTACTTCATTTAAAAGTTCCAATTTCTCACTTTCTAATTTATTTATTTGCTCCAGCATACCTTGCATTTTGCATTCATAATCAAGCAATTTCTTATTTTGATTTTCTAATTTTTCATCCAGCACGTCTACTTCTTTAGTTTTCTTTGTTAAACAAATATTCACATTTGCAAGATCAGCTTCCAAATCATCTATTGCCTCCTGTTTTTCCAATAATTCTTCTTCTTGCTCTTTAATGGTATATCCCATCTCCCTTTCCTTTGTAGTGACAGAAATGTATTCTTCCTTTGCTTCGTTTAAGAATACTTTTAATTTCTGAAATAGTATTATAAGACAGGAAAAGAATACGCATATAGAACTCTACCATCATAAATAACATTAAATAATTATAAATAATTTTAATCACCTTCACTTGTTCCTGTTTAGTAAACAATTGAGATTTTAATTCTTCCACATAACACGTTGTATTATCATCTGTGCAAACGTCTTTTTGAGCTGCATGCAATAATTCCTTCATATTGTTTGAATCTTTTCTTAGTAAGTCCAGCTCGAAAGTTAATTTATTTTTTTCAACTATTAAACCCTGATTGGACTCTTTGAGTTCTTTCACGCTATTTTTGAGCAGCCCAAGCTTCGATGTTAAATATGAGTTTTGAATCTCCAATTCATCAACATTTTTTCTATCATCAGCATTGTCTTCCATAACAGATGAACGTTTTCTTTTATGACAGCTAAGTTGCTGCAATTTTTGTTTATAGAAATCTTCAATCTGTTTCACAGACCATTGAAGAATATCTGCATGTTGTTCTTCCACATCGTGCATATGATTCCTGCATCACAATTAATTTTAAAATACAATAATTACAATAGTGAATTATTAGAGCAGATAAGGTAAATTATATTTCCAGAAGGAATCATTAGAACTATTAACATACTTCCATTCAGCTTCAAACTCTTTCATCATAATCGCGTAAGTATCTGCCATTTCTTCACGTATTTCTAGATCCCGACTTAATACAGTACTTTTTAATAATTTAATTTCCTCTTTCAAGCTTTTATTTTCTGAAAGTATTTCATCATAATCTTCAACATGTACATAACCAGACATGCTGTGATTGTCATCAGTGTTATGGCACTCTGTTAAGATACATAAAAGTATATCAGTTTGAAAAATATACCTAAATAACTTGAACAAGTTCAATTATACAATACCTTCACTTTCCAATTCGGTAGCATCCCAATCAGTTACTGTTTTTATACTTTCTGTAACTATTTGTGAAAATCTAGACTTCTTCTTATACTCTTTTTGTTTCTGTTTCTGTTCAAGGACTATTTTCTTTGCAATAGCAGCAAAATTCAAAACATTCTGTGTTTCTATATACAAATTTGGTAAAGGATTGATATTCACTATCAAAGCTATATGTTCTTTACCGGAAAGTGCTTTTTGAAAGAGCCTTGTTAATTTTGATTCTCTAAATGGACCTACATGTTCTATTTTTTGTTTAAATAACTGGCCATCATGAATCGTTTTTTAAACATCTCCCTAATACCAATAGACTTGTATTAATATTTTGTGCTTCCTTTAATCTATCCCCAATGTTTAACGTTTTTTTTCAAACGTTCTGAACCAGCTAAATCACAGAAAGCAAATCTGTAATTTTTATAAAAATAATTATAAATGACGAAATTAGTCTTGGCGTAAATATTATATTCAAAACGAAATACTATTACATACGTGCTGACTTCAACGGTGTTCGGTTCATTTTCAACATAATACTTCAACAATTTGATAGTAAATATACAATGTGACCTGGAACTTCTTGCATTTAAAGCTGTTGCAGCTACTTTTAAATTATACTGTCCAGCCATTAAAACCTGATAAGCTTCAGAACCAGAATTGACACAAATAGTCTTGAGACCTTTGATAAATGCTGTCCCCTGTGTATCGGTAACTAATTTAAGGGGAGTTCTTTTTTTTTGATTCTCATTCGACAAAAGATCATACACAGTTTCATTATAGATTTCTGCAAAAGACACCCAAACTGAGTAATGTACATCAATACATTGACTAGGTCTGATCGGTGATTCCTGTTGTAATAATTTTTGCATTTCTATGTAAGCATTAATATATTGATGTTTGTCCATCGAAGCAAATGTTAGTAATTTTGTTTTTATTTCTAATTCTTGGGCACGTTCAAGAGGGCCCAAACAAACAACATCACAATGATTCACTGGCTTGTAAGAAGGAGTTGATTTTGGGTTGATATTGGAGAAAACATATTCTAAGCATCTCGGTATAATACCAGGGGATGTAATAGTACCTTGCAGAGTATATGATTTCCCTGAATTAGTTGTACCTATAAAATAGATATAGCACTTGTATAGTAATAAGTAATAGAATAATTTGGAAGGTGATCCCATTACATCGAGTACAAACAATATTTATGAAATATCTTATATCTTTACCATAAGTCATAATAGTTGAATTCTGACCATCTAAAAACTCTATCATGTGCTGTTTAACAGCTTGTTCAAATAATTCTAGTTGAGTAGTCTCTGGTCGGAATGTATGAGTAAATGTAAATTTCCTATGTACAATGTCAGTACTATTGGATCTTTTATAGGAGCTAGTATTATTATCCAGGGAAGGTAGTTTTGTAAGCAGTGTAGTAGAATTTTGAATTTGATATGCCTCCTCTTGCTCCTGTGTCAATTTGAGTTTTCTCGGAAAAGGTTTCATTCGCAAATAAACTTTAATAGTTTGGAAAGTCTGTGATTCTGACTTTGTATAATCATTCTCTTCTACACAGTTACTTTCTTCAATTTCATAAACAGACATCAAATTCTTTTTTGTGTCTTCTGAAATACATGGTCTTTGTCCATAGGCCAAGATACTAGGGTCTCTTCCAAATAAATATGACATCTCATTTTGTGAATTTAAATTAGAAGATGGTCTAATGGGATCTAATGTATCATCCATCTATAACAATGAAGAAAATATTAGAAAGACAGACAGTTAATGAGTAATGATTAATATTTTCAATCAATAATTAACGACTAGTTTGTTAATCAATTGAATTAACTACAATCTTTAACAATTCTTTTTCATTGTAAACATTTAATTTTACAAATTTGCATTAACACTCGACCTGTTATGGTCGAAAAGGTCAAATGGTCAAAAGAGACTCCAGTGCATCACTTTTTATATGACGAAGAACAAGTTTATTTGTAAAGGTCACACCAAGCTTTTGTGTTTGTTATGTTATAATCAAAGTTCAGATTCTTTAATTTTTGATGTAAAGAAATGTTCTGTTTTTGTATTATTATATCATATCAAATGTTAATTATAATGGGATGTATTTAAGCCGGTAAAAACGACAAGAAGAAGGTCGGGTAAAAAGTGTCCAGCTCGACCAGTCGAGTATTAAAAAAAAAAAGATTATCTCTAACAAGACAACTCCAATGATTGATACACGCCGATTTTTATGAAACTTTGCATAAGCGTTCACTAAACCTATTTACATAAGAATTTGCCAAATTTCATTCGTGTCTCTTTTTTACTTTGAAGGAGAAATCAATCCTTTTGTCTGAAACGGTTTTTCTATCTAAATACGCAAGTGCTTACAAATTAAAAAAGATCTTAAAAAATCATTTCAAACATTTTTTATAATTCTTTTTCGATAGGTCTAATGAACACTTGTGCAAAGTTTCTTCGAAATCGGAAGGGAACCGTTACCAAGGTACCCTTGTAAGTAGAAATAAAAACTAATACAAATATTGAACTGTTTAATAATTTTCTTTATATTTACACCTACCTTTTACACTATGTTTACAATTATCACTTCCAAACCAATGAATTAACAATTATTACATACTCCGCACAAAATATTGAACAATTAATTCAAAATAAACAGGCACACAAGCTTCTTCGCGCTTACGATCCGTAACAAACGGTTGAAATTATTCGGCGTACTCTACATGCCTCGCAAGAAGTCCCTCGAATCGGCACAGGGGCAAAGGGGGCCCTCGCTCGCATCCAATAGTTAGGCTTCGACGTTATGGCTTTAGCCAATAATTCGACTATAACCGAAAATGCGTGTGGAATGACCCAATCAGACAGTTTACAGCCGCATCCTTGTTGTTTCCGTCTTTTAAATTCAACCAATGACAATCAGTATGTACTTTGAAAGAACGAATAAGAAAGGTGAGAATGAATACAACGTTTCAACTGGACGAAACATTATCGGTGGGCAAAATCAAAAATTGCTAACGAAATATCAACAATTCAAATTATTTATTTTATACTAAGGCAATTGTTCACATTACATGCTTAAATAACTTCTGTTCAAGCAATATATGTCTCATTTCAGAACAATCGTGTAATCACAGGGGCTTCACAAGTGTCAAACAAACTTATGAATTCAAATAAAGAAAGGTGTGCAGTACCAAAATAAATAGAAAAGTTAAATACACATGAAAAGGCAGAAAGAGAATAATTAGGAAAGGCTGGAAAAGAATATTGTTACTCTTACCAAACATATTTTCGAATTAAAACCAGTCGTATTTGGAGTCGTGTCTGAAATGGAAAATACCGCTATATATAAGTATATAAATACCGGATGCCGGTATGTAACATTGTAATGCCTAGTTCACTTTACTATAATGCATAGCCGTATTTACTATATAAATAAAAATTGTTGGTATTAATTTTATTATAATGGAATCATCGCCAATCTATTTGAGATTTCTGATTAAAAAGATATTTACTAATCGACTTGTATAACCTCTTTCTTTTTATAACGAATAATCCTAAAAACGACAGGTAAGTATATACAGAATTTCAAATCGTATGACAGAAAACCCTGAGAACCCCATATAGTGATTGGTCCACTCCTACATAAACTTGGTCTGCATTGAAACTTAAATAATGTTTATATCCCTACATGAGTTCATAAAAAAATGTAGTATTTATTAAAATATTCGTATAAGTAGTAATAAATAATATACTTCTATCAAAATTACATGTAAATGTACATTTTTACCGTGAAATTAAATGAATGAAACTACAATATTGCTGACTCACTTCATTGTCCTCCTGAAAGTACAGAACATTTCATTTTTAAATATTTATGTAGGACATACAAATACATGCAAATATACTGTATTGTACATGTCATAAGAGTGTAAGAAAATTCATGATAAGATATATGCAATAATCATTACTTCCATTGTTTGGACAATTATTTGGTTGAAAATGATTTTGCATATAGTTAAACGTCATTTGTTTGCAAGCAATAGTGTTTTAAAAACACGTACGAGCTTTTTGCATTTATGAGTATTGAATAATATATTAGTATATTTAATTAGAAAGTGATCTGCAAATTATTTGTATAAAGCTGTTACATTTTTAGTAGTTTTTAATTATACATATTATATACTCTAGTTGTCAATGAGAATTATTTTATTTTAGGAGTACAACATTATTACAAAATGAATTACAGTAGTGGACAAGGCCTTGAAAAATTTAAAACATTGAAAATATCTGTACCAAAGCAATTTATTTATATGGTGCAAATGAATAGACCTACAAAACTCAATGCTATGAATGAAGTTATGTGGAAGTATGTATTGATATTTTGATTATTGTATTTAAAACTATTATTAATGCCATGATTTTGTAGAGAATTTAAAATGTGTTTCAACGAGTTAGCAATAGATCCAGAATGCAGAGTTATTATACTTTCGGGTGATGATAAAATATTTACTGCAGGTATAATAACTATTCTGTTACGTAGTTATTTTTTAATATTTTTAATATCTTTAAATCACTTTACAATTAATTTTATAGGAATTGATCTTCAAGATATGGTGAATTTTGCACCAAAATTAGCGGAAGAAGACGATATTGCACGGAAATGTAAAATAATGCTATCAAAGATAAAAGATTATCAAGATAGCTTTAATGCAATAGAGAAGGTTTTTCACTACATTTTTAACGTTTATAAATTTATTTAAGTTCAATATTAATTATTATATCATATTTTTATAACATTGTTTATATATATGATCTTTTAGTGTCCAAAACCTGTAATTGCAGCTATACATGGGCCATGTATTGGTGCTGGCATAGACATGGTATCGGCAGCTGATATTCGCTACTGCTCTTCAGATGCATGGTTTCAAATAAAGGAAGTTGCTATAGGTATGGCTGCAGATGTGGGAACATTGCAAAGATTTCCCAAAATTATAGGTTCCGATAGTTTGGTTAGAGAACTTGTATATACTGCAAGAAAATTTTCAGCTTCCGAGGCCTTACAACATGGCTTCGTTAGTTGCTTATTTGAAACTCCACAAAGGTAGAACTTTTTGATAACACATATAATTAATGTATAATATTGGCCAAACAGTCTTCCCCATGCAAGTTTTATTTCTTTGAAAATTTATCTAATGTAAATATTGTCTAATTTATTAAAAAATATTCTAATTTTTGAGTAATAATTGATGTTACCCATGTACAATAGAAGCAAACTTTGTGGTCAATTTAATAATTCTTATGAACAGTTTAATGAATTATATTTTATGCTTCTTTCAGCTTATTAAAAGGATCAATGGAACTTGCAGATAAAATAGCAAGTCAAAGTCCAGTTGCAGTACAAGGTTCCAAGTTAAGTTTGGTTTACTCAAGGGACCATTCTGTTCAAGAGGGTTTAGATCATATTGTAAGCTTCTATATTATTCCACCTAAAACAATACAATTCTTATTACCAGAAATATAAATGTATTAATTAACTTATTTCATAGGCACTGCATAATCAAACTATGCTTCAGAGTGAAGACTTTGCAAATGCTGCTATGGCACAAGCTATTAAATCCGAACCTCCAGTTTTTTCAAAACTATAAGATTTAATAGATTTTTATATGCATATAATAAGATAATGGTGATATGTAAGTTGAACAAACGTTAATCGAATATTTTTTATATGAATATATTTATATATTATATATCTAAAGAGAAAATATTATATTGAATATTTTAAATATATTTTCTACATATTTTAATATTAACAAATTTTATTATTTAATGTGATTCATGTATTGAAAACTACTATTTTAAAGAAGAATCTCGTGTAACAGATTGAAAAATCAATTTTTTAAAAATCAATTCTAGCGAAAACTAATAACAATATTAGATTCTTGATATATATATATATATATATATATATATCAAGAAAATTAATTTGCATACTGTAAATAGTTTTCTGAAACAAAATTTGTAAAAATTACTTATTAGTTTATTCATAGCTGTTGCACAAGAATTTCCTGTTAAATAGTTTAAAAATGAGATCTTTCAGAAAAATTAAGTTACTTTAAAACTGGTAAGTAGGTCTTCTAATCTACGTTTCTTAGGAGCAGCTGCTAATTTGGCTGCATCCATTTCATCAACAATCGAATATACATTTCTTTCAGTAGGAATTTTTACCTATAAATGGCATTTAAAACTGTTCTCTGTATCAGTTATGATAATTTTAGTAAAAATTATCTGCATTAAAAACATTGTGTTTTCTATAGAAAAATTTCATACGTACAATTAATAAATTAATATAATGTTCGTAGTTGATTTTTTTTGTTTCCGCGTCACATGCAATAACCATCATGTCAGCTACTTCTTGCTGTGAAAATGGTTCACCAATTTCCATTATTGCTTTTTCTAAAACATCATGCATTATGTAGCCACGATTTTCAGGATCTAACAATTGAAATGCTTTCAACAAGTCCTCTGGTTCAGCTGGTTTAAATCTAAAAATAAAATTTAAATTCAAATGTAAATACGATATATATAATTAAGATAAAATAATTAAGATATATAGAATTAAGATAAAATTCATATATAACTAACTTGCGTTCATTAATGGCTTTGTTCATGTATTCTACAAATCTATTTAGCGACACAGAATTATTTTCTACATCTTCCAATTCAACTTGTATCTCTTGCAATTCAGCTTCAGTGATAACACATCCCAATGCTCTAATAATAGTTCCTAAATCTCTAACATCGATTTCACCAATTTTTGAAGTATCAAATACGTCAAATGCTTCAGAAAGCCTTTTTTCTAATAATGTTGGTTCTCCTGTAGACACTGCATATGAAAATTTGAAATGTATATGAGTTTGTAAATTTAGAATATTAAAGTAAAATTTGAACTTTTGCTATTTATTATATATGATGGACATTTTCAAATAAATTTATACCCTAAGTTAAGTAAAATGCATATATACATTTATCTTGCCCTAACTAGATCATATTAGATATTTTTACAAATACATGGAGATATTTTACTTACTGATTCACTTTTTTTTTATACATACACCTTCATAAACTTTTAGTAAATAACTTATGCTACATGAACTGCTATATCTAGCTGGTAATTGTTTGATCAATATCAGAAAATATACGTTCAGATATGTATGTATAAAATTTATTTCTTTTTTTACAATAACACAACTGTATGTGTATTTTTCACAATTAGTAATGTTTTATGCATGTACGTAATTTATTAATACATACTACGTTGGGAAATACGTCTCGTTGATCGTCTTGAAGTATGGATTCGACCTTCAGATAAGTTTTCTGATACAACAGATTCAGCTCTTGACGTTGTATTCATTATGATGTGAAGTCAATTTTAAATTACATTTGCTTAACAAATTTGATGAAAGTTGTCCAATATCAATTTAAACATATATTTATAAATACGAAAGGAAATAACTTTCAAATTTAGCTTTTTTCGAAGTCGACAATATTTTTTGTTTTACACGAAATTCATTCTAATTAACATGAGTATATTTACATTGTTCAGATTGGTTTATATTCACACTTGAGAATTTTTATACACTAGAAAAATACTAGAACTCATTATTATCATAATTAATAAATTCGATCTAAAACGTAAGAATGTAAAAATATATCTGTATTTACTAAATAAGTGGAAATATTTTTAAAAAGATTTATTCATATAAAATGGAGAAGGCAATATTTTAAAAGTGTGCTGTTTGTCGATCTATTTCTGTAAGATCTTCTATTATTTCCTGTACACGCGTTCCTATCTTTTTGGCTACATCTATTTTTTCGTTGTTGGGTAAGAAGACATAACGCCAAACTAAATCCCCATCAATGATGCCCCTCGCAGGATTTCCTTGAGTACGGATAAAACTTGTATAAGTACTGAAAGAAAGAAAAATCATTATTTGTAACGATAATAATCTCCTATTTATAATAAACAATTAATTTTAATACAATTACCGGTATGCTTTGGGATTTAAACCAGCAATATGACAAATATGTGATACCAAAACGTTTTGTAACATAAGTAATCGCCGATATGTTTTTTCTGGCACAGGCAAAATATAACCAAGACTTCCATCAAGAGATGCTACAATGAAATGAGGATAATGTAATTTTATTTATATTTTTCAATATTTTGATTTACTCTTCATAATTTCTTAATTTCAACATACCATACATAGTGACGTGTCTTTTATCTGCCCCAGAGAACTGTTTCTTATCATTTGCAAGATCTGAAACTCTACATTTAATTCGAAAGAACGTGTTTATTTTTTGACCTAAGTGAAAATCAGCTTTTCTGATCAATTTCTGACCACCCAAGCTTTCTCTTGATTCTGGCTGATACATGAATAAGGCTACATTACTTTCACCATCCGCCACAAGAAATCCTAAGTTATTGTTATCAATTAAATATTCAATGGTGTATACTTCTGCTGGCCTAAAGTCCTTAAACGATATACATATATTTAGTAATTTCTTTACAGTAAAAATGTAAATAAATTTCTACTTACTCTGCTAACAAGGGATAATGTTCGATACTCTTCTTGGAATCTTAATAAACTTATTGACTTATAAACATCGGCTATCAAAATTAAACTTTTTATGCTTAGCATTTGATGAATGTAAATCTGTGTATCTATAAATGCAACTCCGACGAGGTCATTGTCTTTCAGCTGCCAGATATATATTTTTTGTCCAACTGCTGAGACTAGAAAACCTGAGACTTGGGTGATGGCAGTTATTGGACCTTTCTGTTCTTTTGCGTAAATTTGTTTAAATCGATTTTTTGTTAATGGTTGACCAGGTTCGGGAACAACTTCAATTATGTCAAATATGAGTATCTATAAACAAATATTCATAATTAAAACAATTTCACACAAACAAGTAATTCTTTTAATGATGATTTTACCCTTCCTCTGCTTGTAATATCTTCACCATAGTTATAATTTGTTCCTAATACTATGTAACCTTTTAAGCCAGATCGTGTACCTTCATATGCCAAAGATACATTTTTTAGACAAGTAACATGCTCCCACTGATCTAGTTCAATTTTAGTGTTGGGAATAGTTTCCCATGACACAGGTGAGAATAATACTATTGAAAATTGTTCTTGTGAAGGGTAAATGAATCTTTCTGATCTATCTTCTTCCGTAAATTCCTGAAGAAATGAAAAAAATAACATTACAAATATAGGACTACTTTTTAAAAATATACTACAATAGTTCAGTTTCTGTACCTTGTCTTCGCCATTAAATCTATAATAGCTTTTTAGTGGTTCAGCTATACTCGTTATAACGCAATAAGTTTTACTTTCAAGATGATATGTAACAAAATGTGGTGTACATCGCAATGGTACTTTACGAACAGGCCATGGAGCATCATATGATAAATGAGTTGGTAAAACGCATATTCTTAACTCTTCCTGTAAGTCAAAAAATGTAAATATGATTGTATAATGTACAACATGGATGGATAAAAATGTGAACATACCTTTCTATTGAAATAAAGAAAGCCTTGTGGGCAATTTACATTATTGAACGGTGCGAATGAGGTAATAGGACCATCGATACCCATTGGGTGATTACGCAATTCACCGCGTCCTGTGAGAAATATCCAATGTGGATAATCACTACAAATAAATACACCATTGTATCCAGCAATATTGCTAAAATAACGCATCACACAATGTCGAGTCTCATTCATCATAGGCATTTCTTCATCTTTCGGTGTTGATCTGAAAAATATACATTTTTCTTGAAATTTATAATAAATCAATTTAACAATTCAGTAATAACTTAAGAAATAGAGTGTTTTTACTTGATGTATCCTGAAAGTATACCATGATCCAATTTTTTAAATCTTAATTTTAAGTGTCCCTTTGGATATCTATATGCTTGATATACTTGAAGTTCTGAATCAAGTCTTACTAAAAGCATTGGTCTATTTCCATGATGACCCAATGCCACCATCAAAATTTCTCGCACCTGCAGTAGAGCAATTTTATATAAATGTATTTATATACTTCAAAGGTGATGTTATTTGATGTACAGTACCTGCATTTCAGGATTAGGAATTTCGTTAATAGGAGCTGTTTGTAATGTTGTAGACTCCATACTGTCGTGTAATACATATTGTCCGTATCCAAAATTACGAATGAGGTAGGACAAGCGTAAATCTGGAAGAGAATAAATTTCTAGTGTTCCACTATCTCTATATACTAATAACCAGTACGTTGGCTTTATTTCCTGTAAATGCTTTTGCCACCTATAAAAGAACAACTGTATCAATACTTTGTCTGAGAAGAATAATATTCAATTAAAGATAGGATCAGAGCTCGAAACTGTTAGCTGGAAATTTCGGTTTTCCGAAATGAAGGTTCTTTATAACTGTTTTAAGAACCGAAACCGATATTATAACAGTTTTCAAGCCCTGAATTATATTACTGATATTATTGAAAAAACTACCAAGGGGCTTTTTTTGTCGATCCATCAGCTACTTTGGTATGGGTAGGTACAGGCATTTGAAAAGCTGGCGCATCACCATAAAGTAAATCATCTTCATTGTCGATATTACCAACTATAGGTGGTTCTTCTACATTATGTTCTTCTTCAGGTACTTCGTCTTCTACATTTTCAGGTAATTGTGTTGTGAATATTCCACTGACATCTCTGTAAGCACAAAGTGCTTCAATTTGAGGACGCTAAAAGATAAATAGTGAAAAGTTCAATTACATATAGTACAACGATACAGTATGAAATGGCACAACATTATTAACATACGAATAGAAGATTCGCTGCTTGAGCGTGTAATTTCGCAGTCCCCCGTCCTTCTCTGAGTGTCAATAACATAACTTGTCCATCTTCAGACAGTAATGTTACATAAGGATCTGCACAACTTGCATGTACAATTGGACACCCAAGATCTATAGGCATGTGTTGGATCTATAATTGTGATATGTATAGCTGTATCTAACATTTTTTATAAGTATACATGCAAATACTTATTTATTTTTTAAATATTAATATGAACCTGCTCAATTCCTTGTAAAAGTCGTACACCCATCTGAGTAACTTGGACTATATATCTATTTGCACCAAGATTACCAGCAAATACTGTACTCCCTTGCGTACTGAATCCACTTTGATCTACTTCATTAATTTCTTGACCAGTTTGTAATATCTGGAAATAACCATTATATTATATGTATTTGCAGTTAAAAAAGAGAGAATGGTAAAAAATAAAAATACATTTCTTTTAGTACCATTGTTGAGTCTTCTTGACTTAAAATCAAGAAAGCATGTGAACCTTCTGCCTCAGGTTTTACTTGCTCATCATTATTTAGTGCACCAATAACTGTCCACATATCTTCGCAGCCTGGTAATTCAAATGTAGTTACAACCTATTTTATAATCAAATATTTTCATTAAATAAATGCAAAAATGTTGTGTGATTTAACAGATTTTATTAATTTCAAGTTTTAATAACACAATTACCTGGGGTCGAATAGAACGTTGAAGTACACACAAGGCACCATTTTTACCATAGCCAGAAGTTGTCACAAGTTCAACATCAGGATCTTGACTATGTGAAAATTCTTCTGATAAAAAAGCTGGTTCACCCATAGATATATTGCCACATGGTCCAATATTTAATAAACTATCGCACACCTAATCAATTTATTGAATAATATAAGTACTTGCTGAATACTTTGTTGTATATATATTTTTATATTTGTATACCTCAAAAATGTATGATGTAATTTGAATGGATGTATGCGTTTCGCTTCCATATACTTCCAACTCTTCTGGATCTTTTATATCTAACACATCAGATGCCATCCAATCTCCTATAAAGTCTTGTTTCACTTTCTTCGCAGGAGTTTCCTCTGTTTCATTGTCTTCAATTATTATTTCATTTTCGTATGTGTTTTGTAAATTTTCTGATTCCTTTTCAATAAATCTTAATAGAAGCGAATTACCCAGACGTGATCCCAGAAATAGATAATTATCTTCACACATACACACCTACAAGTAATTATACATGTACAATCTGCAAACATAAACTATTTATATCTGTTTTCAATATACTCACACATGATGTTAAAACACTTGCTGCAGCTTTGTCGAAGTGAAAACCTCTTACAGAACGCATACTATCAGCAAATAAAGACAATACATATAATTCTCCACTCTTCAATGAAATTACTAATCGGTCTGAAGAAATAAATGCAACTTGAGAACCTTCTAAACTTATTTTTACCGCTTCTTGTGGTTCTATAATTATGCAGAACATTAGCAAATTTAAATATGTTGTGAAATATGTATTAAATGCTAGGCGAAATATATAATTAATACTAACTTAATGGAAAATTTGTACTAGTTTCTGCTAGATTATTTAAAGATACTCCATATGGTGGTATGCTTTGATTTAGGTAAATAAGAGAATTGACAGCCATAATTAATGTTCCACCAAGTGGTTTCTTTACTGGTACTGCTTGATAGCAATCAAATGGTAAATTTGATACAGACCAAATTATGGGATGCACTCTTTGTTGAATATTTAATGATATTGCAACCATAGCGCAAGTATCTTGTCTGACTGCAATACGCCTATAATCATATTATATTAACATTCTATTACTTCATTAAATTTTCAAATGAAAATGTAAAGCTTACCCTGAGAATGTCCTTACTGGTTCATACAATATTAATAACGTAGGTTCATAATAACCATGTAAAAACTGTAAATCTATTACATTGTCCATTTTTTCCTCTAAACTTTTTAATACTATCATATACGATGATAATATAGGAGTTTTATTAGATAAGGCTTTTGTATTATCCAATAAATCTCCATCATCTAAACTTGGATCTTTTTTAAAAGGTAATACAACTAGTTTTCTGCCATATATTAACATTATCGCACATCGTCCTTCAGGATCTACTCTAACAATAGGGATATGATGATGATTTGTCCATCCATCCTGAAAAAATGCACAAGACTGTCTTCCATAGAAACAGAATTAAGTATCTAAAAATATATCAAAATTAAATATAATTACTCGTATTTCTTCTTCCTCGAAATAGTGTAAAGATACTGTCCTTAGATCATGTATATCTTGATCATATTCTACAACTGATAATTTTGCATCACGAAAACTTAATAGAAGAGAATCCCTTTGAGATCCAACAAGAGCAACAGCTTGCATTGACATTACATTTCCATGTAGCGTATATTGTGCTAAACATTCTAATTTCATTTTTGGGGGTCGTGATTCTAAGAAAAGAAAACATTAATTTTATTAGTACTCATTAACATTATTCTTTAACATGTTCACGCCGGCGCTCGATGAGAAGAGCCATGCCTGTACCAACGCTGGTACATGCTGCCGTGAATTTGTTAATGTTCAATGAAAATCTTTTCACATTACTTTTGTATTCCTAATGTACGTAACAAAACGCACCGAATTACGAATTATGTGTAAAAAATAAGTGACTGTACCTGTGTATTTTTCTTTTTTTGTTATATCAACGTCCGGGATTAAACGAAATACTCTAATGATATTTGCGCCTGCTACCACAAGACATTTTTCCAAACGATTGAAAAAATAACATGTTATTGCATGTTCTACTCCTGTAGCAGGATGATTGCTTTTGCATATAGAATACATTGCGAATTATACTGTTGATAAAAGTTATAAACTGAAGTCACATTACGTATAGGTTAGCGTACATAGCAATCTTTGTGATGTTGTCATCTGAAGTTTGTTGATTTATAGATCATGGTCTGAAATCTATTAAAATAAATCACAGTTGTACAACTCAATATATCTTTTTGTTGATACGATACCAACACCCTCTTGCGGTATATGTTACTACTAACTGGATAATGCGTGGGAAATTTGACATTTTTACTATATTAACTTATTTATAATTTAATTTAATAATTAATAATTTAATTACTCTTATTAACTTATTTATAATTTTTAATAATTATACAATAATCAAATACAATTCATTTAATGAACAACTGTGAAAAATCACCGTGATTTGGAACCAAGGTGTAGTAACAGTTTTTTCCCATCTCTAAATCACAACTTCATGGGCAAAGAACTCTCTGGCCACGGGTACCAATTCACGATCTCGAATCTACTAAAAAATAATTTCCTAGCCACGCAACAGATGTGATCGTTGATGTAGGGCGATGTACATTTGAGTAGTTGGCACTACAATTTTCTACATCTGCTTTTCTGTAGTGGTGCAGTTGACAATAAACTCGTACATGAAACAAACACATAAACTTTTGACTGCGTTGACAGGCGCCAGTAAAGATTGAAAGTAGAGCGATTGACGCGTTGTGTTATTCGTGAAGTTTCACTTTGGTGTGGTGATAGCAATTTATCACGGTCGTTTCAAGGCTTTAGAAAATAGCTAGCGATGCAATGTATCAAGTTTTCATCAGCGGATACCGTTTGGTTGAAGTGTCACACGGCAAGCCCTATTATGTTTACTGTATCGAAGTGTTGGAGACGAAAAGCGGTACCCGATATTTCGTCGAGAGACGATACAGCGAATTCAGCGCGCTACATCGCACGGTACGCTATTTTTGTTCGTCTTTTCACGTATAATTCCTTGTTATTGAAAATTCTAAAATTAGGATGCTCTGAATGTACTTATGTACTCAAGTTTCTCGCGTCTCACATTCAGAACCCCTGGCTTTATCCATCATTGTTTTGGTCATACTTTAAAGTATAAACCCATAAGGACGTAAATCTAGACATATTTATTTCATTCACTGACGAATATTGAAATAAACATATTTGTATATAGTTGAAATAGAATCTTCGTTACGAGGCATGCGTCGCTGAAGAAGAAAACACGGGGTAGAAATATATCTGTCTTTTTCTGCAATTCGTATCAATGCACGGAAATGAGACAACGCTATACGTATTCTCCCATTCAAGTTTCATTCGCATGAATAAACGAGAGATCTAGATTAGTGTACACGCAAACATATGCGTACTACGATTTATTGAAAAATACGCATGCGTGACGTAACATACGGGCATACATTGTTGTATTGTGAATTGTGTTTAACTGATCGTGAGGAGAGATGGCAAAAACTGCTACTTCCGAATCACCCGTGATTCGATCACGTTCGTTCCAAATCACGGTGATTTTTCACAGTGATTCGTGATTTTTCGTGATCGCTTCTGATTGGTGGAGAGCATAGGAACATAACTATTCTTGGTCACTCTATATCACTCTATGTATATAAAAGTCTGTGTTCTCGAAATATGTTACATAAAAAATAAAAACAATTTTTCTAAATCTTAAATTACATCATGTATATCAATTAATAAACCAATTCCTTGAATTTGCAAGACTCAAATTATCGTTTAAGTTATGGAGTATATCATGTAATGATAAATATAATGATAAATGTATTGGCATTTAAATTGTCTATATGTTACTACTAATTACATAAATAATACAATTTTTTAACTCGAAGACGAAGAATTACTACGACTCGAGATAAAAATTTTAAGATCACAGTCGTGATCGTGAAAACATCACGACCGTGATCGTGATTTTGCGATCACTGTGATAAGTCACTGTGAGTGATTTTGAACGCCATCTCTAATTGTGACACGAGATTTTAGCGCTCGTGTTATGTAGGGTGAACCACGTGAGCGGATTGCATGTATGTGTCAACGTGAAATAATAGAGGTATTTAAACGATTTAATTTCGTGTACCGTTGCTAAGCAACATTCGACATACGTGTTATTCAGTTTTAATGAAATTGAATATATGCATATACATACAGTATACAGAAATGTTATTTGTTCAATAAATTCTTAACTTAAATATCTCGTACCACGCGAAATCGGAGTACTGTTACGGATTTTATTCAAATTTGGCTATGCTGTGGTCTTTAGTGACATATAAATGTATCTCAAAGGATTTTTCGAAATCTTAAAAATTGTTGGAAGCACGGCTGATGCCCACTGGCCGATAGACCACGTTAAAGAGTTGATTTTAACTCGTTGCAAAATGTTTGTTTCCATAAAATACTTATTTTATACAGGGTGTTCATTTTAACTCGAACACCTAAATTATTTTGGCTACTATCAAAAGTAAGAAAAAATAACCACGTTAAAGAGTTGATTTTAAGTCGTTGCAAAATGTTTGTTTCCATAAAATACGTATTTTATACAGGGTGTTCATTTTAACTCGAACACCTAAATTATTTTCGCTACTATTAAAAGTAAGAAAAAATAACTAAATATGATTTACATGGTTTTAAGGCGTACATCAGAAGGTAATAAAAAAAAATCCTTTGAAGGTCTTCTTAACCGTTTTTTCAAGGTCACCGTATTTTTATTGCAAAGTAACATATATTTCTCATAATACAATGTGGTAGTCGGCGTCAAGATGAGTTCAACGACCTACGCATCATGACCTTGTAGTGACCTTGAAGGCGAAAAAAGCAGTTTTAGTTTGAAGAATACAATAGTATTAAAACGAAAAGGGTAATTACCTTTATTTTATTAGTTGTTCAAAATGCTGACCGTTCGCAGTAAGACACATCTATGGCCAGCGTTTTGAGCAACTAATAAAATAAAGTGATATTACCCTTTTCGTTTTATACCTTTTGTATTCTTCAAACTGATTTTTTCGCCTTCAAAGTCACTACAAGGTCATGGTGTGTAGGTCGTTGAACTCATCTTGACGCATACATTGCATTATAAAAAATATATGTTAATATGCAAAAAAAAATACGGTGAAAAAACCGTTAAAATGATCTTCAAAGGATTTTTTTTTATTAACATCTGATGCACGTCTTGAAACCATGTACATGCTATTTAGTTATTTTTTCTTACTCTTAATAGTAGCTGAAATAATTTAGGTGTTTGAGTTAAAATTAACACCCTGTATATTAATCGATTTTTCAATTAAGAAAAAATGATACGATCTTTAATGATTCAATTATTTCGAACTCATTTTGCTTAGTTGCCCAAACATTTAATTTCTATGTAATTAATAGTTTCTATTTGTTACAATAACGAATAAAGTTTTATATAAACTTTTCTAGTAACAATTGTATAAATAGTTCTAGGGTGTGGAGTATCAATTTTCATTTAGACTTCGCTATTTGATGATTTGGGATTCGATGGGATAATTATACAAAATTATTATACATATATCGCATCGGCCGTCTACATTGCACAGATTACACTGACATTATTTCGTGTACCACGATTAGTCGTATCAATAGCGCGTTTCGTCCTTGTCGCGATGATACGTGATTGATGTAGCTGGTGTTCTCTGGTAGTTGACTCATGATAAAATCATTTGTGAAGCATACACAAGCAGTCAGTATTTTTTAGTCTCTCAAAGCTCGTTCGTATCACTCGTTGTTTGCACAGTGAGCAAAAAATTTACTGACAGCTTTACGTTACGTGGACATTACATCTCCGTGCTACTTCAAGTTCACGATTATGTTTTTTTTTGTAAGTTGTATCAGATTTATTTCATCGTCATTGATACGTACGTTTCTCTATTCAAGTTGATATACAAATCAACCAACTGTTATTATCTTGCACGGAAATATACAGTATTGTGTAAAAGTGTTAGGCCACTTATATTACGCTAGAAATTTACATCTTTGCCATTTAAAAAACGTACAAATAGTTACATTAAGCATATACGCATATTTTATTATACTAATATCATTATATGATGTACTGTTAAAAATTATGCATGTCTTTTTCTTTTCATTGTTATTCTATTCTCTGTATTATTGTCGCAGTGCAAACAAATATCGCTGTCAAATCCACAGGGATTCCCCAAATGTTAGTCTCGTGATTGACTAGAATTCGTGCTAACTTGTTTTTATAATGTTTATTTTTTACATTGTAAGGACAATTTTATTATCATCTAAGACTGTGAACAAACAAGATATATTACGTAATAAATATTTGGGAACTTGTATGTTTTGTAATTATTTATTGAATAAAATAACGGTGAAGAGTGAGCTCACTTTGATAGTGGTGCACTCGTGATCAGTGTCTCCAGATCAGGGGAATTGAATCGAGGAGGAAGTGTTATCCTCTCTTTGTCATTACCGGATCAGTCATGTGACGTTATGATACACGGACGACAGAGATGCGTCATGAAGAATGGGAGAATAGCGTCATAGGCGGGGGAAGGGTAGAGTGATACGAGGGCGTTAAACGTCGTACGATTTTGACTAATTGACAGACACAATTGAAAACATGCTAATTGAAAAAACGAGGTAATTGTGCATATTAGCCCCCCCCCCCCCACCGATTTCGATGATTTTTGAATATGTTGTAAAACTCAATATTCTGAACAACTTTTTCCTTACATGTAATCGTCGCTCAGCATTAGTTTTTGAGATATTTGCGAAAAACTGCAGCTACTACTACATTGAATTTTGCCTATACGTGCACGTCCGTGATGTCCGTATGCGTCAGCATGATGCGACCGCTCGTCAACTGTTTCACTAGGATTGTCGAACGATCTACAATATACCGCGTGAACTTTTTAAAATATATGATGATGAAGAATTAGGGATAAACTTCCGAAAAGCGATTTTTTTATACTCTGGATTCTTACGTTAGAATTAGTACATATTACGACGACGGCTAACGACTGTGGATAATCCGAAAAGTTTATTTTAAGAGCGTGCGACAATGACATTTGTTTGAGTTAGGTTTGGCTAGATAACTGAAGTTGTTGTTAATCTGGAAGTGAAGTTAGTTTAATAATAAACCGTGGAGAATTATTAAGCCAAACCTAACTCAAACTAATGTCATTTCCGCTCGTTATTAAAATAAACTTTTCGGGTTATCCACAGTCATTAGCCGTCGTCGTAATATGTACTAATTCTTACATAAGAATCCAGAGTATAAAAAATCGGAGATATGGGCTTTTCGGAAGTTTATCCCTAATTCTTCATCATCATATATTTTAAAAAGTTCACGCGGTATATAGATTGTTCGATAATCGTAGTGAAATAGTTGACGAGCGGTCGCATCATGCTGACGCATACGGACATCACGGACGTGCACGTATAGGCAAAATTCAATGTAGTAGTAACTGCAGTTTTCAGAATCTTCACCCTGACAACATATTAAAAAATGTACAAACGTACATCAGAAATAGTCTAAGAAGAGTTAAATTCTCAGTTATTTAAGATGATAGATTGGCCAACACAAAAAGGAGCAATTAAGTAAAAAAAAATCACTCTTCACCATCTTCACAGAAACAATTATGGCATCGAGAAGAGGAAAAACGGAGATCAAAATTTTCAGAAGATTGTAAAGATTTAGTAACAAATATGCCGGAACGTTTTGCTCCTATTACGGCAGTTAAGGTTCTGAAATAAAATATTAAATATATTTCTTGATAAATAATTTCGAACTGGTGCAAATTTGAATAACGAATAAAATGTAACAAAATTAAAATAATAATAGTTTCTTAAGTTCTAATTAATTTAAAATCATGCGCTTCTTGATTTTTTTTCTGATCCCGTTTTAATAGATATATAAATAATGAGTCCACAGTGGACATATATTTAAAAATTGGTGAAAAAACGGTCACGAAAACCAGCATACCGCCTTAAAGAATGTATTTTAAAGGGTGTAAGAACATTGACGCGAGTCGCATGTATATTTCAGTTTGTATTTTATTTTTGACAATATCGACGTATTGTTTTATATGAGTTAAAGTGAGATGCTCTTATGTCGATTTTTATTTGCAGCTGAAAAAAGAGAACGCGGAGGTTGCTCCGTTCCCACCGAAGAGAGTAAGAAATTGCCAGCCAAAGGTGCTCGAGCAAAGACGAGCTGCTTTGGAGCTGTACACCCAGAAAATGTTGCGTGTTTCGACCGCGAAGCAACAGGTTCTCAATTTTCTGGGTATAGAAAGTCGGACTGCCACCGCGTCATATAAGAGGTATGCGTTTGTGTAATACTGTCTCTATAACATGCGCTGCACTTCTACGATATAACGATGCGAGGTCGCAGTGTAATTCACAGAATGTAGAATGTTTAAACCTTTCCGGCCCTATGTCGAGCCAGTCTCGACATTAACTTTTGCGCCAATTGTTAAAATGTTTTTAAAATGTTTGGGGAGTTTTATTTTCCTTCTAATAAAAATATATATTGTCATGTGTAATTAATTTTCTTTTGTTTTTCATCTAGCACGTACAAGGTCCCGGAGGATACTCAGTACGAACAGCCAAACGTCCTTGGCCATCATCCAGTATTAAGTTTTCGTTGTGATCCGTACGCGCAATCGTCTCATCGTACATCGGCGCACTCGTCGTCTAGTCTTCCAGATATTGTAATTAACGGGGTTTTGCAGGGTATGTACGAGTTCTGAGTTGTAAGTTTCTTGTAACAGTCACTCTTGCCATGAAAAAATAACGAGTGAGAAGAGAAACAAAAAAGATTCGACAAAAAAACGCGATGTACGTATTTCACTCCACCCTTTATTTTAGCGACGATGATACGGTGGGCGTTTGCTAATCATGGGCAGCGTCGAATGTTTTGTAATTGAAATACCTGTATAAATCAGATAACGAATACTTTGAATGAGTTTTGTTACAAATTACTCAAAAACTGATGAAATTATTTTTTTGATTCTTGTCGTTTCGTGGCTTTGAAGATCATTGCGTCATACAAAACGGAATTTGATTTGTTAGCCGCCTCTATGTGACGTAAAAAGTATTGTATATTGTACCGTTAAGGAGCTTGAAGGTTATTAAAATACAAATATTTTCTTTCAAAATAGAAGGTTCTTGGAAAGTCTTCGTAGTTTTAAGATAATTTGATAATTTTGAAAGATTTGTGAATAATTTTGGACCAAAAATTATACGGTGGTTTCATGGTAGGGCCTCGTTAAATGCGTTTCATTCAGGACTGTCGGTGAACGTTTATCGCGGTTTTGTCAAGTTCGTCTTCCAGGAATTATATGCAATACAATCTTTAGAGCAGGGCAATTTATTAAATGACTTTAAAGTATTCGACTGTAATCTTAGATTAATTTTTGCTTTATCATATTGACATATAGTATATCAAATGAAATACTTACTTGCTGAATACAAAGTGTTTGTAAATAATGAATACTCTTTTAATTATTAAATACGAGGAAAATACAAAGCGTATTATTAGCAGAATGTAAAGTTGGTTTTAAAATATAGAAAATAAAATGTGTTTTAAACAAAGTGTCTTGTAGGAAAGAGTTTCTGTGTGATTAAAAACAAAATGTAGTAGCATTTAAGAAGCATTTACAAGACTGTTCAGAATCATAATACGTCCATTGCTTATTACAAAATTGGAAATTATGTACTGTAGCAATCGAAATACTACATAGTATAGTTGGCAAGAACATGTTAGAAGAACAATGGAATGAGTAGTTGGATCACTGACTGGACAATTGTTGAGTCATGAACGGAGTTCACCTTGGACATTTTCAGAATATGCAAAAGGAATTAGTCAACCAAATGATATTGTCATAGATGGTTGTGTAAGTATAATACATGCTTTGGTGTAAAAAAGTTAGAAGACTATCAATTATTTATGAACGCTTTGTACATTTAGGTCAAAGCAGTTTGAAAGGCAATAACACTAAAAGCAGACAAGATGAATCATACCTGATCTTTTATAAGAATTGAAACAACACATTTATTAATATTTAATCGTTCTCTCATTGTAACAACCGCATAGATGCATTAATTTGGTGAACATTTTCGCGGAGAAGCGCTTTTGTGATTTTATGTAATGTATTTAATGGATTAAGCATTTCGCGAAAATTGTTGAATTTTGGAGCAGTATTAAATCACAAAAACTAACATAAGGAGATAGAACTAACTACACATAAGAAGATAGAACAAAAAGAAATGTAGACTCATTTGCAATAAGTTGCAATAAGAGCAACAAGTTGCAATAAGTAATGTTAACACATTCTGATTTTTTCTGTAACACTTTATCTACCCGGAGTCTATTAATAGGCTTTTCAAGAATAGTATTATACTAGAAGGAAACTTAAAAATCTTTTTTTTATAATTTTTACTTAAAAATGATTAGATTACGTTCGATTACGAGGATTATTAGATTGGATCAGATTATTAGATTACGAGGATCTATTAAAAGTATTAAATAATTACCGGTAATGTGTTAATATTTTCAAGAATTTTCTGTTTCAAATTTCATACTGCAGAAATATTGAATAAGGTATGTACTGAAATTGTGTCCGAATATTGTATTAGGTTTGCGCAAATCAAACATTTTCTCTTCGAACAAAATTATAGACTATTTCATTGTTATTTAAGCAAATATTCGCTTTGTACAAATTTCTCTATTGTAAATAGACTACGGATTTTATACATTTATGACGAAAATGACATGGTTATATTATTTTTTCGACTTTTTAACTTTTACAATTGACTTGGACTATTTTTATTTTGCACGAAGATCCACGGCCTAATAATAAAAAAGGCGACGGTGGACCAAATAATAAAACCAGCTCTGCGGATATTTCAATATTTTCATAGAGGATTTGTAAAAAAGTGTGTATCAAAGCCGAAGGCATTAAGAACGATATTTTGTATGCGTCAAGCCTTCAGCTTTAAGGTCGCCGAATGGAAATCGAAAAGCTGTAAACAGATGTATGTAATCATGTAATCATGACACGCCAGAAAATATACCGTTGTTGTATTTGAATCATCGTCTCGTTTATTTCATCTTATTATTCTCAGTTTACATTACTTGTGACATTGATCTTAATCTATTTAACGTTATCGTATGGATATCTGGATTGTAGATGTAAATGTAACTCAGAAGCGGATCCCTTGCGGTATAATTCGCATTAATTCGTTTACTACCGTTTAGATTGGACATCACGGACACTCGGTTATAAGAGCCATCGGCGTGAATCTGTTTCCCTATCATTTTTGCGTTTGTTTGTTCTTTACTTTTTTTGTTCTTTCTTGTTATCTTTGAAAACGGCGTGTCGCGATGGCGTTCCGTATATTTGGTACACAGCGTTGTTTCGTGAGCAAGACACGCCTCACCCTCGAGACAACGATTAATGTCGGAGGATAAGTCTTACAATGAAAAAGATACGTCTTCGCAAAATCGAGATATAACGATGTGCATTATTTTCCATATTATTTTCTTTTCTTTCTTTCGTTCTTCTCAGTGGGTAGGAGGATTACGGAGCACGGATGATGTTGCAATCGAATTTCGAGGATGGCTCGCGCCTCTCGTTGATCATAGCCACGAATACATCGGCCAAAGACTGTCTCCGAAACCGGCCTACCGACTTCTCTAGGAATCTTAATCTGCTCTATCGGTCGCTAAGGGGAGCAACGTAAAAAATAAGACATAGAATCCAGGCGGCAAATCGTTTTGGTCCACTGAATCGGCCGTGTTTTACATTTCCACTGGAACGCGTATGGGTTCTCGTTTCTTTTCGACTTGCTGGACTGCTGAAAAATAGGACTTTGTTTTTCTTTTCTATATTTGCTTGTTTGTTTATTTATTCTGTCTCGCGAACACGACGAGAATGCTTCGTGAAGCGGCGCGGCGCGCTTTGATTCCTTATGTTAGAAAACAGTTCGAACGATTTACACAAACGGAGTCGCCGTGACAACGGTAGTAACATATGCACGTATGTATTCATGTACGTATTATGTATATATATATATATGTATGTATGCATGTATGTATGTTTGTATATCGCGGTAGGGCCTTGATTCGTATATACAAATTACGACTCCTCTTTTACGTGTAATACAATTATTGTGTCGTGGTAATGAACCGAATATTCTCTGATAAATCGATAATTCTCGTTCATATCAAATGTATGTACTGCGCTAAATATATATTATGTACAAGCTCCTCAGTCTTGTGCGGAGTGCAAGACGATTTAGGTTCTAGCACTTCCGCCTCGGTGGAAACTAATCGGTAAGAGTGTTGTTTTGCGAACCCATCTGCTCGGACGTTTACTATTCCCTCCGGTTCCCACTTTTCTTTCCGTGTTGGGCGAACGAGTCGAAGACGGTTGTTCGTTTCGTTTCTTGTCGGCTATGACGCGGGGCGCACGGCGTGTACAAAAATTGATCGTTGATCTCGCTTAAAATGTAAATATGTTAAACGATTTATTGCCCGTGTTTGGCAGTTTCCCGCGAACTTCGTCTCGTCTTTTCGCAGCTGTCGAAAGAAAAAGAAAAGAAAGAAAGAAAATCGCAATGTACGCGTATATGCGAGTACATACATATGTACTTAACGGCAAGAACAAAAATCGCAGATCCCCCTTTAACGATGAGTATCTTTTATGACTTTGGAGTTGGCGAGTCTCTTATCGTACCAGTACCAATAATACCTATAACACCTAATTCAATTACTTATATCGTACAAGTCTTGTGTAACTTAGAGTAAAACGTCAGCTGTTGGTCGCCATAATACGCGGACAGTTACGGGTCGGCGTTACGGTAAGAAGGCAATATATGTCGCAAACCAGGGGATAAAACTAATTCAAAACGGAACTAGCCAAATCAGTAGCGCCGATATATCGTAAATAATACTATTCGCAATACGTAACCGATTAGATAGTATCCCTTTTTTTCTTATATACATACGTACTCACAGTAGAGGCACAGTTAAACGTCCGCCGCTATCCTTCAGCGCCAATTTAAAAGAAAAATAGGACCTCGAAATCAAGCTATGTCCACACTGAGTGACTTTCGGCTGATGTTGCATTTCCCTTGAAAAATTCGCCGCTTTTGCCAAATAAAAGAAGAAGAAGAAGATGTGGACATAGCTTTACTCACACGTGTCCTGCCTTCAGTTGACAAGCCACCTTCGAATGCGGACGCTTAATTCTGCGCTACTGTTTACATGTATGCACGCTTGTGTGTATGTATCTATATATGTATATAAATGAAAGAAAGAGGCTCAACCATTACCATTACGAACCGCCCGAAGTATAAGTATTATTGTACAAATTGGAACTCCGTATGCCGTTGTACGCGCGTACGATCCTCGCACGTACAATCTACAAGTTAATCCTTTATTTGATGATTCCTCTCGCGTGTCACGCGTACAAAAAGCATTATACATCTCTGGCTGCCTATCTTACTATACAATACAGCGCTCGCAAGCAACGTTAGATTCTCAACAAAATTTTGTAGAAAATCGTTCGCCCGTCAAATAAAGGATTAAAAGTAGGTTGATCTCTCGGGTACGGTGTGGCATGTAATTCCATGTTACCGTCGCGCGTCGATTTATTCTCATGTTAATTATCGCATAGACACCCTCGCCACAGAAATTACAATCGTGAAAATGATTCGTAACGCAAGATCGAATTCGTTTCCCAAACGGTAGGAGACGAGCTTCGATCAAACGTTGGGAGAAAAGGATCGATCGGTTCGACTTCCGGTTCAGGCTTTCTCCGGCCTTGTTCGCTATAGTAGTATGTACTATGCTCGGAAAACAGTTCAGCGCTCTCTGAACAAAACTGACGCGATAATTCTCCGCTGGCTGTCACTTAAATAATATCAACATCGTTACCAGCGCGTGGTTCTCGACCACTCGATGAAAATCACAATGACGGCAAGTCTCACGAGGAACGATTTTCATATGTCACATGGCTGAAAAACGTTCGCGTCACTTTTCCGTGTGCTTTTTATCGATTATTTCTACCGGTGTGTATGTCATCGCCTACGTCAACGCGATCCCAGCTACTGTCTAACTAATATTAATTAGGGCTACAGTACTATGTACAGAAAACGCATTGCATTGGCACAGCAAATATGCGCACCTGGACTGCCATCCTCCGCTTCGCCGCATATAGTACACTCCATCGCTTCATCGATGCGATTACACCTTTTCAAAATCGATATTGTTTCTTTTTCTTCGTTTTCTTTTAATCGTAGGTGTTATAATCGTTTCGATACAATTCTTTTGCTAGATTTAAAATTAATCCGTCGTCTCTGCTCTCGACGCAGCGATCATAGTCAACGTTACATAGTATCGAAAATCTTGAAAAGTTTGATGGATTCCAAATTATCTTCTACTTTAGATTAATATTTACGCTTATCTTATTGGGAATTTTTGTATGATTTTCATCTATCGTTTAAGCGACGAGATAACAATTATTTATCTAAAGAATGTGCACCATGAAGATTTCCAAGTTTCTCTCCACCAAGCAATCCAAAACGAAGTTTGTTGTTTAAAGGCTATCATGGACAAAATCTCAACGTTTCCAACTTTTGTCTCAATATTATTACAAAATGTAACGGCTAATGCATATAATACAAATTTTTTGGAGATTTGATCTGACTATCAATAGCGATAATCGTGAAACAGATCAGTTTTCTGACATGTTTTCCTATAAATGTAAAAATAAAAGTTAGCTCGAGGTAACGTTTCGTTATCGTGTTCGATAATAGCTTTTAAGGGTTAAACTTCGTCTACATAAATCTTACAATAAGTAATTCTTGCTCGGTTGACCGTCAAGCTTTCGAACTGATAAAACTTAACAAATATCATCTCTCTTTTCATGAATTTTTCAGACATTTCTAAACGACAACAATTTTATCCCTATTCGACAAAAAAAAAAAAGTACAAAGTTATCCGATAAATCCTCTATTTTGTGTGCGTTCGTCTTATTCGAAAGAATTTTCCGTAAAATGTACTCGATACGGATGCAACGAGTATTTCGTCGGAAACAATGAGAAACAAGGGTAAACGGTTCGAACGTCATCCGTACAATTAATTGATTCCTTGAAGTTGATCCGACGTTGTTGCGTTCCATTGATCTAGAAGCGTGCGCGTACTATGAGTAATAGTTGACGAATCCGTTCCTAGTACGGATGGTTTATTTATCGGGCACAATTCTTCTCGCTCGTATCGCACGAATCAAAGTCTACGCACGTATGACGTGTAATGTCAACAAGTGTTAATCACTTTGTTAAATGTTTACGGAAGTAGTCCGTGCAATGAAGTACAGCGGTCACCTCGTTCGATAACGGATAAGAAATGAGCCCCAGTTTTTCGCTCGTAGCTATCCGGGAATGACAATTCCCTCTTTAGTTGCTGTTACAAGTGCTGGGAACATTCAGCTTGCTGTTATCGCTAATGACAGTCGAACCGGATATAACCGCCGTACCGGCGATAATACAATAGGCATTCAGGGGTTGTAGAAAGTAAATTGCAGAGCGATCGGCCTGCTGAAATTCGCACAATTAATAGTAATGTAAACGTAATAGTCTGCGATTAGCAGTTAATCGCAACCCGCTTCGATTATTGAACGACATTACATCGTTACCTATATTCCACCGATTCCGGGATCTGTCGGTCATAAAACGACACAAGTCCACGTTTCGACGTGTACGAAAAAAGATCATCCAAGATTCATCTTAAAAATGATAGTGCAACGTTTTGCTCAATTTCCGAGGAAAATCTTACGGGGATACGAAAATCAAAAAATTCTTGGCCTTACAATTTACATTATTTTTTCACCATGTTTATTCAAATTCATTAGCAAATCGTTACATAAACGTTCGGAAAAAAGGAGTATCACTATTATCGATTCGAAATAATAATAATAAAAAAAAGAGGTAAAATAAAGGAAAAACAGGGATCTTACAGAAACGATACAATTGTAAAAAAAAGAGCTTACAGGACTTGTACGGTTTTACAACTTATTGGTTTCGATTACAATTTATCGCAAGAACGTATACGCGACGCTCGATTCCCGTTCGCTCTCGTTTCTCAGTGTCGTCGCGTCGCGGCGACGACGACGACGACAGCGACGACGACAGCGACGACGACGACGACGGAGACCTCGTTGTTTCCGTTTCTCATTAGCGAAGCGAGTGTCAGCAACGGGAACGTGTGCAGGGGAAAACACGTCGATCAATTGTCACGAGTTTCCCCCCGCAGACTATTTGCCGAGCAGGCTGGCAATCCCGGCATTTACTGGAATGTTGCATTTACTTTACCTAATTAATGCGATCGTTATTACGTTTATAGTCTACCATTAACGCCGTGACGCGTCTATTCCGCATCGAGCGGCGCGGCGTTTACGTGTGCGCGAGCATCGAGGAGCTACGCCTCGGGGTCATCGATGTTCCGCGATTCGACTTTCAAATCGAAATAACGCTCGGCCGCAGAGGCCGCTCGAGAACTTCCGGTCTCGCGCGGAAGCGATACCGCCGCCGGAATATCTCGGATACTTCCAATTTATTCGAATCGTTTGAATACCCCGGCCGTTACGCCGCGGTATCGCGAAATTCCGTAAAAGTTCCCAACGGTTACGATCGATTCGAAGGACCGCTCGACGTCACGAATTTGCAATAAAAAAAAGATTTGCGTCGGTTCGAGGGAAGATCGCGGAAGATTCGCAGTAAGCGGCTGGTTCGCGAACGAGGTCACTAGAATGTTCACGCGATTTTTCGGGGCTACGGAATTCTCATGGTCGCCGTGCGAATGCGTTTCCCATTATCGTGAATAAATTGTGGAGAACTAAACTGAAATTGTTATAAACTCGTTTAGCTACAGAAAAGTTGACGCATTATCTATCGGCGATTATTCCATAATTTTTGAAATCATAGAAACTTCAATCGTAGACAAACAACTCAAGATTTTTAAGCTTCCACCTGGTACAGCACAATTGTTGAAAACCTGTTACATAATAGACTTCCGGTAATTAAAGTGTTAAATGTACTTGAAGTTTTATAAATTTTTAAAAACATATTTTTGGAGATACATTAGTCTTTCTGTCATTAATGTAACAGCTGTTCGTGTAATTTAATCGCCAGAAACTGAATAATTGAATGACAATTTTCATATTCTGGGTCAAAATAGATCCAGGCTCCGCCGGCGGAGACTTAATTTTTAACGCAGCATATAATACAGTTGAAAATGTATTATCGAGCGTGAAAAGATATAACTAAAGTATTATTATCAATAACACGTTTGTATCTACACAAATTTATCAATTAAGACTTCTCCTAGTTTATCAATTAATTAAAATTGCCAATTAGTTTGCTTCTTAATTTTTTTAATTACAAATGCTCCACCAATGAAGATATGAAGAGGTAATAAACAATACGAAATATTGATAACCAAGATAATTGAATGTCAACATATCAGAAACGAAGAAATGCCTTTGCTACGTTGAGAAGGCGGAGTATTACGTGAGAAAGCAACCGCAAGTAATTAACAAAAGACCGCGTTTCACGAACCGCTTCCCTTTTTCATTTATCAAGATATTCTCATGTAAATTACGATTTTAAAGTCGAAGACGTTACTTTTCTCCCTCAATCCCTGTGATCAATTATTTAAATTTTATTCCTTCACCGGGGCAGAAAATACTTGACTTTTTAGTGCGGATACTATTCACAAGTGCTCCTACAATTTTCTATAAAAGGTTTCATCTTCCAAAAAACATATCCCTAACGAAAACTTTCTTGTTCCTGCTCGCATTGAATTTACGAATACACCGGTATATTAACTTATCGCGACGAGGTGTACTGGGTATCCGTCGAACCGACTGCCGAATTTCTAATACTACTACTCCCGCGATCCTCGCACACATCCTCGCTCGATGGAATTCCCGTACGCGTCACATGCGATCTCGCTGCGTTCTTTTGAATCCTGATCCTGCTTGCTCGCTAAGAACCTTAAACCTTAAAGCGTCTCGATTTAAAACTGAATGTATGTATGTACTATGAACGATAAAATTCCACGTGCTCGTAGTGGTGGCGTGCAAGTGTTTTCGATCGAATGAAAAAAGAGACGTGATCCGAAAAGTTCCCATTGTTCTCCCTCTCACGTAATTTTTTTTTTTTGTTTTTAGTTCCTCCATTCTAAACCGCGACTGCGACGACGAAGTCAGTTTTAAACGGAGTATTATGTACATTATTCTTAGATCGTACTTAATTACGATTACTCTAGTAAAACGCAATCTGTATACATACATGTACATCCATACGCGACACCTCTTCGTTCGACTAATTTAGAAATTATCATATAGCATATAACAATTTGCCGATAATATTTATATATATATATATTTATATTTATCATATAATTTTCTCATCTCGACTCAAGGTACCTAAGTTGGATGCATCTTTTTCATTTTTTTCTCTTTTTTTTTCGTTCTCTGTATAATATAAACATCAGTATTTGTAAAATATTTTCCGAGTACCCGACAGTTCACTGTCAGTGTCGGGAGTATAATGAGACCGGGCGGTCGGCGAAATTTTTCTTCGTTTGTTAACATTATCTTTTTGTTTTAATTAAAAATGATCGCGAGCTTTCACAAAGACCGCTGAAAAAGTGTAATTAGCTGCCTCTCCCTCTCTCTCTCTCTCTCTCTCTCTTATTTAGCGCGTTTTCTCTTCCTCTTTTGCAGAGTATATTCATCTACGCGGATTAAAAAAAAAATATATATATGTATTTTGTATATGCGTGTTATGTATTGCAATAATGACAATACAGTATGTATACATATACATATGTACGTATTATACAGAAACATTAAATGCGTACCACTTCTGTCCGCGTGACGAGTAGCGTAACGAATGAATTTCTCGATCTCGTTTAAATGATTCATTTTGTCTTTTTCCTTTCAACGATAAAAAACAATTTCTACTTATTTACACGATTTTCTTCTTTCCTCTAGCACGCAGATCTTTCTCCCAGTTCTCTCTCGTTTCTCTCTACGACTGTGCCCCATCGAGATGACCTCTACGAACGCGTATCAGCTCTATTTTCGTCTCCAAACTATTTCACCAATACATGTTCCGATCTCAAGTACTCGTTTCTTAGTCTTTCTCGTTCCTTATTCTGGCCGCTCAATGACAATCAGTGGAAATCGATGGATTTTATTTAAAACTTGTCTTACTGTTCTCCGTTCGAAGTACGTTAGAATTGGGGCGGCAGTGTTGGTTAACGAGCGACCGGACACGTCTGTCCGCGACGGTATCAGGGATCGATGAAAAGAGACCGATAAACCTGTCCTACATACAAAAGCGAAAGACACCGTTCTCTAACGATCTAACGATTCCCAGAATTTTTTCCCCAACGTTCGCAATAATTTAATTTCTTGATCTTCGATTAATTATCTCGGCAAGCGTGCAAGCACACGAGTTTGATCGATCGTCATCGCGACATTTTCTTTTACGCCGGTCCAGAAATTTTGTGCGAACGTAATTTCGTAAATAGCTACTCTCTTTTATCGTGTTAAAAATAATGGACGTTCGTACAAGACAACATGATTGATTACGTCGATCAAAGGAATACAATTCGGTTAAACTACAATTGATTGTTATCTAATACCCTTTAGCTAACTAGATACTAAGTAATTAAGATTACTAGACCGCGGACGTTGAAGCAAACTATCGCTGTTCGCGATAACACCATGGTATTGAAACACAAGTGAAATACAGATGTTAATAATCGTTACCTAGTCGTACAAAAGTCCGCAGTCTAAACAGAACGGTATCGTTTGAATTCAGCTTTCCGAACTAAAAGCCGAATTTTACTCGTGTTTCGCCGAGAATAATCGATATCGAATCGTTCGCGTGTCTACGCCATGGTCGTCGGTACGATCAAGAAATCTGTCGATGAAAGTGGACGGCCCGAGCAAATGAATTGAACGACGTTGGAATGTCGAATGACTCGGGCTCCTGAGCAGCATCGCGTACGTGTTTCGCCCGGTGTTGCTTTCCCTGCTCTTGTCCTCTTTTCATCATCTCTGTTATCTGGGACAAACGTTGGCCGCTGTTTCTCGCAGGCACTCTATCCGCGGTTAAGCTGTAAAGGAAATACGACCAGCAGTCGCTATTATACGCTAGTAAGACCGATTCACGCCATTGTCAAAGGCGTCTAACCGAACACGCTAAGACCCTCTCGTCGCGCGTCTCCTCGACCGAGCTTCTTCGAGGATACTTTGTCGAGGAGTGTTCTCTCCCCGGCTACACGCTACCAAGTTCTCGCTACGGTGTCGGATAATATGCAGTACGAGATTTAAAGGAATACCGTGAAATGAATCGCATGAATGCATTTATCAAGACTTTGTCGCGCGCTCCCGGGATTAATTAAACTCGCGAACGTAATCGATCTCTCGGGTCGTTGCAATGTATTTTCCGTTTTGCCGGGAGAGTTTCTATTAGCACATGTTATACACGCCTCGCAGGCGTAGAAAATAATCAAATTTAACTATATATGTACAATACATACAACGTTTCAATCATTAAAACTTGAACAAATTTTTAAGGCATGTGTTCCCCACTATTATGTCCTAAAATCTTGGATTTCGCGCAACGAGCTCGCTAAAATTCGAAAAATCTTTTCATTTTGTTTTTTTTTCCGTTCGAATAATCATTGATAATCGCAGTCGAGCGACTCATTTGCCACGCAACGATCATTTACATATTTAAAAAACCTCTACACCACGGTCGGTCGACCGGCAAACAGGTATTATATCGATTCAACACGTCCCAGCCAAAAATACATACTCCTCGAAGACACCGTAACGCGATAACGGTTCATTACTAATTAACCGTACGTGCTTCGGCACCACAATTCTCTCTTGCTATTTACCAATACTCACAGCACGGCAATAAGTGCACAAACAATACTCGGCATAAGTCTTACATTAGTCTCTCTCTCTTTCTCTCTTTCTGTACGCTTTCTTTCTTCATCACTCGCCGTTCAGCATCGTTCCTTTCTAATCGAATATTCTTAAACGGAACACGCATTAAATGAGGCACTTGCCCGAATCTATACCGGCCGCATTCTCTCCCGTTTCTGTTATAGATCAGATATTTGCCAACAATTAATATACGGAAGGCACGCCTCGTCTCGCTCCCGAACGCCCGAAGCGTCTCTAAGCGGGCCAACGTTTCTCAAACTCTCGTGGAACGTCCGTTGGTAATCTCCCGTCATCCTCGAAGTTCGGTCCTGGACGACCAATAAAATCGTTCGTGCAAGCACAAGTCGCATAATTAATCTTCCCCCCGCGTTTGAAGATCCTTGATCCATGGCCGGCGCTCGGTCTCCGAGAATATAGTAATTTGAGAAACGAAGTCCCCGGGTCGAGACGCTCCTCGTTCGTCCTTAAATCACCGCGGTCCTAAGCACCTAAGCAGGCCACTGCTACGAACACAATACAATCTCTCTTCATGATCGTATCACAATACACAGCTACGAGTCGATCCTTTGTCCCATCGTCGTTGTTGCTTGTACGCTTGCCTCTTCGGTTTCCTCCCCTGTGATCCCCTCTCCATTGCCGTACTGGTGAGAAACGGAATAGGAAGAACTCGAGAAAAAAAAAACGATCGAGTTCCCGGTGAAAATCAGGCCCGAGAGTCCCTCGAGCGTTTGCCACGCGATGCCTGCGCGGAAATACGTCGGCTATAGAGCTAGCGTTGCTGAAGAGCACATTAAAAAAATAATTCGAACGTTCGCGTGTGTCTCTGCTCGCGGATCAGTTCACCGACGACACGACACACGGGCACCGGAAGCACGCGGTGGCAGCGGCATTCGCGACTCGCGTCGTTCTCAACGACGACGAACGACGACGAAAACGAAACTAGTTCCCGGGACACGTCGCATACGAGATATCCGGGCGACGATCCGACGCGACGTCGGGTTTGCTTGCGCGTTGTTTTGGTCTTTGTCGGATGCGAGTCCCCTTTCGCGTCTCTTCCTCCTTCTTTCTCTCGTCCACGGTGTTATCCCCCGAACGCGATCTCCCGAACGGACAATTACAAGAGGAACGGTGATCGTTGCGAAGTAAAATTCCTCTGGAAAGTCGCGCGTAGCATCGCGGGCGCGAGAGACCTTTCAGTATCTTGTCCGTCGATCGACTTTCACGGGGCAACAGTGTTCTCATGGTGTCTCGCGTTTCGCTCCGTCCACCCATCCGCGAGTCCTTCCCCTCGATCCGAGAGAGAACACCCGATGTCACTTGTGCGACGCTTCGTACATCAGCCCGCGCCGGAAGAACATCGAGCCGGCGCCGACGCGTTTCTTCCGGTAGCTGGAACTCCTGAAGAATCGGTCCTCGCCCTCGGCCATCGATCGCGACCTGGGCGGGGGGGCTCCGCCTGCCGTCGCACTGGCTCGCCACGTACATGATCATATCGTTGAAATTCGGCAGGAATTGCGGATTGAACAGCGATAGGATCCTCTCGTTCAGTTCCCGGGGGTCCCGCGTCGGCACCATGTAATGGTCGCGCGTGCTCGACGTTTCGGCACGATTGAAATCGGCGTATACCCGCCGATAACCCCGACAGAGATCGTCGAGGCTGTTCGCGCTGCTGCTGCTGCAGTCGTGGAGCTCGTTCGCGGGTTCGGTTAACGCCGTCTCGGAGTACTCGCATCCGTGGAAGTCGTCGTATCGTCTTCTGTAATCGACGACCTTCGACACGGACCGGGAATCGTAGGGCGTGTCCACCCTGGGAAGAGCGAGAAACTCCAAGGACCTCTGATCGCCGGGTACCGTCTCGTAAGCGTCTTCGTCGTGTCCGATCGGTTGATCGAGCACGTGGCCGGTGGTGATCATGGCCAGGTGGCTTTCGTCGCCGTTCTCGATGGCAGCGGCGAGGGCATCGTCGTCGTCGTCGTCGTCGTCGTTGCCGTCATCCTCGTCGTTGCGACCGTCTGATTCCGCGAGATCGGAGGAAGAGGAGAAAGAAGAAGAGCCGGAACCCGTGGGGTCCTGCGGCAAGCCTCAGACGGCCCTGTGTCGTCTTCTATATCATATGTACGTCTTCTTCACCTTCTGCACCGGTTTGTTCTCCGCCGAGGAGTTCGCGTTCTTCCCGTTCGGGTTCTTCGGCGGCACGTTCAGCACCAGGTTGATGGACTTGTTGTTGAAGCCCGGCGACTCGGAGCTCTCGGTCAATCTGTTCAGCTGCTGCCGTTGCTCCGACGGCTCCGGGTACGGCGCGCCGCGCAGCCTCTGAGAGAACCAGAAACCGGAAGCGAAACCCGCTACCAGCGAGAAGAAGCAGGTCCCTATCAGAGCACCGGTCAGAGTCTGGGCCGAGTAAACCACCGGCGTCGCGATCACGTCTGCAATGAAACTCAAATCAGTACAGAAGCAGACACGGTACGACGACTTATTGCTTCTTGCGGATAGGAAGTTTTGCGGGTACCGATAAATCCAGGGATGGGGAACGAAGATCGGGTGTGGAGCGTGGTAGTGTAGCCTGCGAGACTCTCCGGTCACGGTTGTTCAACGATTACAGTTTTGTTGCGCTATAAGTCGATGGCTCGGGACGGCTTCCGTCGTATTGCGGATCGGGGTACCTATGCGGCTTGACTTTGTTCACCGAGAGTGAACACGGAGTATGCGCGAGAGGCTCGAACATAGCGGCAAAGTACAGGGTGTACAAAAATTATATGTCACGAATACCATGGGGATATTCTATACCTCTGGATCGGTGGAGATCTGTTAAAAAATTGGATCGCAAAATTGACCTTGACCCTTTCTTTTAAGGTTAAAAAATTTTTTATCGTATTCATCGCAAGGAACAAAAGTCTCAAGGGATCACTGGATCTCAAGTGAACCGTTCTCTTTAAAAATGACTTTGAAGTTTCGTGAATTAATTTCTTCCATATGTCTACAGGGTTTCCCAAAATGGTATAAACGTGTAGGGAATGATTCTACATGAGAAAATAAATTGAAAATATAGAATAAATTTTTTTCGTTTGACGCCTCGTTTTCGAGAAAATTGACTTTAAAAATCCGTCAAGTTCGCGTTCCTAACGTTTGGAACAAGTAGAATTAGTAGGTCATGAACAGACGCGTCAAACGATTGCCATTCAAGAGCACGCGTGTTCGCTGAATTTTCAAACATTAACGTCTCGAAACCGAGTCGTCAAGTGAAAAACATTTATTCTCATATTTTCAACGAACTTTTTACTAACATATTATCAATTTATTTTCTCGTGTAGAATCATTCCCTCCACGTTTATACCATTTTGGGACACCCTATAGACATATGGAAGGAATTAGTTTATGAAACGTCAAAGTTGTTTTTTAAGAGTACGGTTGACTCGAGACCCATTGTTCCTGTGAGACTTTTACGATACGATAAAAAATTTGTTAACCTTAAAAGAAAGGGTCAAAGTTAATTTTGCGGTCAATTTTTTTAACAGATCTCCACCGATCCAGAGGTATAGAATCCCTCCACGGTATTCGTGACATATAATTTTTATACACCCTGTACAAACTGATCGGCCGAGTAGCGATATCTTTCGTTGGAAAATTGGATAGAATACGACGTAACCTCTTGTTCTGACAGTAAACGGTGACGAGAGGATTCCGTCAAGAGAAGAAGAGGCGATACAGATTTTCTTGTTGCGAAACGAACATCGTCGTCTTATAGCGGAACAGAACTGTGTATACCGGCGCAACGCGGCGGAATATTATTTTCCACCGGAGACCGGTCATTCAGGAATCGATCTTGTCGATTTAATCTTACGCGATCAGACTTTATCCGCCTCTTCACGAATCGTTCTATCGTCGTCCCGATCGAATGCTCATTCACGCGTTCGCTGAAACTTTGTTTTACCTTCTTGTTTCTGTTTCGGTCTACGCGCGCGTTTATATGGGGTTTTCGTAATTTTTATCCCTGCCTTTAAATTCCATCGCGCTCATCGTTAAGCTTAGTACGTACTTGGGAACAATGTTTCACAACATGGTACCGCAACTGTTTGTACGCTGTTGCGAACTACCCGGGAACACTTCAGGGTATTCTAACAAAGGCAAGCAAAATTAAATTAATAAATTCAGTCGGGCTTGCTCGTGTTAAGTGACCGTGGCAAAAAATTAGAATTGAAAAATTCTGCGTGTTATTGATTCAATCGTGAATGTACATGGCGAGACACCTGACTTGATCACCTCGAATAACTTCTCGGTCGCTAACACGAACAAGTTCTTCTTATTTATTCTTATGTTTCTTCTATTTGAGAGGCGCCGGATTAACACGGCAAACTTATCGACGAGATATGTCTGAGAATGGTGAAAATAATTAGATTATTAACACGTTGAGTGCCGGACGAACATCGTACGTTTAATATACAAATCGTTTAATTCATTCGTAACGGAGATTATATTGTTATCAATCATTTATTAATAATAATGTTGTGTTCGGTGTCATCCATTTTGTTTGCGATCATTTTTAAGCATTTCGACAGCGGCATTCAACATGTCAAAAGTAACCTACACAAATTGAATCGTACAGATAATCGGTTCTACGCAAAAACATCTGATTCTAGCTCTGTTTAAGATCAAGCTGCGACTATTTCGGGCTGACATGGATGTTAGTTCATCTTTCTGGTAATTTGTTCCCCTACCTTGTTTAGGAACATTGTATTCAAGCGTGTACCGGGCTTAACGTGGGATCGGCGATCGTTGGCATAGAGAAACGCAAAGGATCGCAGATCAATGAAAATCGATGCGATCCTCTCGAAACGTACAGTTTTATGGTTTCAGTTCTACCGCTGAATGGCCATCCATTCGCGTAACCATGTGCACAAGGTTCCTCTGGGTCCATATCCCCCAATTGGAACGATTTTTCTAGCGAGACTAGATGGCGGGAACACGAAAAAATGGCAGTGCAACTATTTAATTACAAACAACGGGATTGATATGGTGCGTGAAGTTAGAACACACATTGTGTATGCGATTATAACGAATAAAACCAGCGCAACCTTCGGATAGAAACGAGTTCGTGTGTGTGTGTGTGTTAGTGTGCGTGATTTCAGGTGTGGTGCGTGTGCGCGCGGGAGAGTGCGATGTACAGTGTGTCCCAAAAATGTTGCGTTTCCTTGAGAGGGATGATTCTCGAGGTTCCCCGAGGATTCGTTACGGAGCCATTAACAAAAAACTCGGTCCAATCAGCCGGCAAAAAAGTTGCTTGGAATTACCTCAGGAATCACCCTTTTCTGGGAAGTAGAATATCTTTCGGACACCCTGTATGATGATCGAGGTGGAGACTAATGAACAAGGAAAAACCAAAAGAAAAAAAATGAAGAAAAGTAATGCGTCGTTTCGTAAGATGTTGGATGGTGGACCACCTGGATATTGCGCAAATGATTACCTTGAGGCTCGTTAGCTCGTGGCTGCGTACGACCGTACTGAGTTTGTGGATCCAGCTCGATGACGATTTCATTTTCCCGTTCAACGGGCTGCTCGCCGCGCCCGATTTCGGGCGGAACCGCTGGTTGCACGGGCTTCGCCATCTCTGAAGCAACATTTCACCAATTTGATGATGGGGACACAGATGGTGGACAATCGGATTAAAAGGCAAGACAATGGATGCGCGAGAACGTAAATCATGATTACACATTTATTGTAAGAGAGTTGATCGCGTTTGACTTGATTACATGCGACTGAAATACACGTGCTCCCAGAAGCCGTCCAAACGCCGATTTAACCCGGTTGCACGACTTCTGAAAAGCTGATGTATGAGATTAGCAGGTGCACCGTGGAAGAATCCCATTCCTGTCGGATGTTCAACCATTGTTGTCGCGTTCATATTGGTGTACAAATTTTCATTAAACATATAGTCCATAATATTATTAATTCCTTAAATTATTCAACCCATTCATGAATCTAGTCAAGAGTATCAGGTCGGGATTCACAAAGCAATGAGGATGAACAATATCATTTGAGAGAGATTTCAGACCGATACTCGCATACTGTCGTTGCGGGTTTCATCAAATCGTTGTGAAATGATATTATAGTTTCTGTAGTTTTGGCAAATGCACATACAACAGCGCCTGTGTCTGATCTTTCTCCGAGAAATTCCGCTTGCAAAGTTGATTTCTTATTATTAGTTGAGAGAAGCTGTATACAGATTTGGAATGTTTCGGTCGAAAATAGATCCAGTCATTGTTGTCTAACAGAAGAATTTTATCAGATGTTGTAATCATTTTAACCATGGATAACTAAATTTTCTTAACAATGATAACTGGAACATTTGAATGTTTTAATAAATTTAATATCAAGTAAAACTGTTTCGTTTCGTGTATCCTGTTTTGTTATAAGGTAAAACGTTTTTTTCATTTCTAAATAAAACAAGCTCAATTATATTTGTAATTCAGTTATCTAGGGTTAGAAGCAGAATTGTAAGAAAGTACGAGGCTCAGGCTCCTAACGCAAGGAACTAAATATCATTCGAAAATTCAGAATCAACCGAAAATGGCTTTTGAAATGATTCCCCATTTCTGATCGTAAATTCACACGTTTCTAATAATTTCCTAAAATAAATTAGGCACAACTGTGGCACGTATCTGTTTCCTATTTATTAATTTCGTGGTCTTGTATTGCAGAAAAATCCTAATAACATGCGAAATTTATAAAAAAAACACTGTCTCCTGGAGCCATTTCTCTATCTGATTCTAAATCCCCGAATAAACGATATTTATCCCACTCGAATTCGACAACTTTCAACTCTGCTTGAGGACTATTACGGCGAACTTTCGTCGGAAGTGTTGACTGTGAATCCGATTGTGTGTTGTCAGGTAAATAATATTGAGCCTCGGCGTACAGGGAAATAATGAAAGTTTAGTGCGTTGTAATCCGCGGAGTGTCCCGCGTTACAAGCGTTAATCGAATGCGAAAATTTACGCACTCTGTTGGATAAAGTTTATTAGCCAGCAGTGGACGTGAATGTGTCAATGTACATGTAGTTGATTAGTCAGTTAGTTACTGGGAGAAACGAGGAATTCCGGCGCGGTGTTAAATACGAGCGTTTCGACTCAGCCATTAAAAAGCCCGTCTAAAAGGATCGCGTAATCCTAATGGCATGTGCTACCGAGGGAGCACGACACTTCGGCTTCAATGGTGTGCCGCGTAAAATGTCACGCGTACAGACGTACGTAGGCACACAAAGTGGGCAGGAAGAGGCCGTTAGCTGTGCGATATCATGGTGTGTAGTGTACTATAAGGAGCGTTAGTATAGACGACGGTGAAAGGGCAAAGCGGTTTGCAACAAATTGCAAGTAACCGTCGCAGTCAATGCACGAAGGGAGACCATCGGAAGCGATATGTAATGAGGTTTTACTGATTTCACTGGCCGGCTAGCGAACGTAGACGACTGCTTCGAGATTCAGATAGGGTTTACGAATCCGGTATCCATTTCAAAGCGTACGTTTTAACTATCGCTCCAGCCTATGGAAATTATTGCTTTCTAGCTGGTTACACGGCTGGTTATACCAGCAATAAAAAAGAATATACGTAATGTTATATAAGTATTTTTAACACTCCGTATACTGTGCCGGAGTCATTCGTGACCCTTCGCGGTAGCGATGGGGATCAGTGCCGAGCGACCATGTCAACATGTTCCATTCCGATATAAGGCGTCGCTGTTTATTTGAAAGTAAGAAAAATCCCCTCTTTCTCTTTTTGTTCGCTCGACACCGCTCAGTGTCACTTTATAGTTTCCCGCTACATTCGAAATACGACGAAAGGCGGTCCCGAGCCATTGTCTTATATCGGAGTAAAACTGTATCGGTGAAATATCGGCGTGAGTCAGAAATTACTCCGGCGTAGATCTAGAACTCGCAGGAGTCCGATGGTTAATAGATTTTTTTTGTCTAAGAATGTCTAGTTAATATCACCATTAGATAGGGTGTCCCGCATACCGTGGACAACCTATTATCAACCTAATATTAACGACACGTATCGATTAACACTTTGCACTCGGAGTTATTTTAACTTGAAAATTGAACATTTCTTCCAACCTATAGAATAATTCCATTCTTATATTATTTTTCTTCATTTTATAGATATGAAATTGATATAATACCTCATAAAATAATGTTTAGTAATTGATTAGATACCAACTTACTTAATAATGTAAACAACATTTTGAATAACGGTAAAGCAATTTTTAGTGGCGACCCTAAGTCTAAGGATTAAAATACCCTAAGGGTTAAAATATTAAATCGAAGGTAAGTCTGTAGAAAATCGTACTGTGAGGCGAAGGTGTACGTTCGACAGGAATTGCTTAGAAAATATTGTTTTTCGAAAAAACAGACAAGCATAAACTGAATACAGATTTCTACGGTGCATTTCGAAGATATAATCGCTGCTACACTAGTAGATTCTCCGGAGAATCGCAAGGAACTACAACGGAGAAAATATTCCGGGAACGTGCGTAAGAAAACGGCATTTCGTATGCAACATCCTAATAATTTACCGTGCTTAAAGCGCTTTTCCTACATTTCGTGCAGTATCCAGTTTGCAGAAAATACTCGGAACGGGGAATCTCAATACGCGGCGGGTTTGGCGAGATCTCTCGAACGAGCTTGCGGAAAAATCCGGGAACCGTACGTCGTACCGTTTCCGTGCAACTAATGCTTGTTAGTTGGCCAACCTGCGCGCATGATAAGGTGCATACCGGAATAAGTTCTGTACAGTTAGAAATTATTCTGCAGCCGAGTTTATCGAGGCACGTCCACGCTCGAAGAAAATTATATGTGTCTCGGTGATAAGCGTTCTTGTATTCAACCGGCGAATTGTGGACAAATCGTGTACGTTTTCCACGTGCAAACTGATCTAGCACGAAATCAGCCACTTTTTACAGAAACTACTAATCAAATGTTTCAGGTTATTTGCATAGTCCGCCCCTATCGTTTTTGGGATGTTGTCGGCCATTAATTTATTAATTTTTACGGCTACGAACCACGAACAGGCAAATTTATCATTAGACACCGGATTTTATGCGTTTACTACGAAAACAGAAGCTGTAATTTAAACAAGTACAAATACTACAAGAATTTAAAAATACTATTATATTCTTTCAAACTTATTGAAAGTATTCCAAAAAATTAATTTCTATTTCACTCCAGTTTGTTGTAATTCAGGGGGGACATTTTTATTATCGTTCAAGTATTGCGAATAACCGATAAAAAGTAAGAAATTGATTGCCGACATTTGATGAAATAAATGAAAAAGTTTGGAATTCTAATGAGCGAATAAAATTTAAATTTTCTACTTTAGACAATCAAAGTAGATATACAATATTATTTAAATCTATAATTAGAATGTTATTACGTTTCAATGAAAAAGTAAGAGATTGTTACGCGGAACATTGAATTCGATCGGAATAATGAATCACGTAGAAACAATTAATTATCGAGGAATTTTGTTCTCATTACAAGAAACTAAATCACTAAGACGCGCGTGCATACATCGTGAAATAATTAACACGAGACCCTTATCCTCCTTGGCGAGGGTACGGAAAAAACCATCATAGTATCACGTTTTAGCAATTAATTAACTGTCAGAGCCGCGGGCCGAAGAATGCTCATTGTGAACGATTTCTATACGGATGTGCCTTGTTTGTTTAATATGCATCTATGAACCTTCGGTCGCACTAACTGCGCGGTGGATCTGTCAATTTTTTAATAAATAATTTTATTTGTCGAGTAAATTGTATTTCATTGAAATAAACAACAATATGAAAAATTAAAATGTAACAGCGATTGGGGAAATTTTACTGAAATTACTAAAATTATATACATTCTTTTTTGGAGAATTATTAAATGAAATAATTTTTTGTCAACGGAACTATTCTTATAACTCTTATGGAAAATAAAAAAATTTGTAACTTTCACTTTTCGTAGTTCTAACGTTGAAATATTTTTATTTATGCATAAGCTGTGCCATAACACATGAAACAAACTTCAGTAGTGAATTTTATATTTACACTTTTGTACACTGATTGCATTTTTGCCACTGAATTTGTGCCTACATATAAAGGAACGTTCTGCATGTATGATTTCGTTATTGTTTAATAAATTATCTGATAAATAAATTTGGAAGAAACTGTAAAATGTGCTCCAATCATTTCTTATTTAAGGACATAATTCTAGTTGGAAATTTATCAGCAGCAAATTTAATTATCCTCCTCCATGTCAGAGTTTTACAAAACGTCGCGTCTCGAACTGACGTAAATCCCACCTACCATCATTTAGGCCTACGATGTTGCAGCGACAGAAATAGAGTTATAAAGGGGTCAATGAAGTATGATCACGGTGAAAGAATATCGCATAATAGACCGTTGAACATCCTATGCGGTTTCCCTAGAAATCTCGTCCCTCGTATGGGTGACAGTCGCGCGGCGGTGTCTTTTCTTGACGAATAATTAAGTAATCGAGAGCGCCGGAACGTTGTTACGGTCGATTAAAATTAATTGGCGGCCACGCGATATGGATCTACGCCGGTTAATCCGTTTTGCGGAGATTTAATAATGACCGGAGCCAGTTAGCAATAAGTGCCCTCGTTACATCGTCGCTCGCCAATCGACTTTCATCTTGATGCGCTGCGACAGTGCATCCGGGGTAGCTTCTTACGCGCAGCACACCGAAAGTTATGTGTAATAACGCTGAGTACCTTAAGAGGCAACTTTCTTCCGTGATAGCTCTGCGTAAGCGCGGCAAGTTTCACTGAGACCGGCCGTTCATGCAATTTCGCCTCGTGGATAATTCATGCGGCCAATAAAAGAGGAGTAGGTCAAACTTGCTTTCGGAGTACCCTGCCACGTATAATCGGTCCCGTGGTGCATGACAGGGTGAGATTAAAATTACAATATTTCCGATTGTTCGCGATTGACAGTTTTCTAATCAAATACACTTCTGAACTGTCCGCTAGATGAGAAAATGGTTGAAACCAAAGTTGTATGATTTCCAGGGTAGCGTACAATGTACTTTGTTTTTATCGAGGTATAAAGATAAATGTTTATAAGATAAAACAAAATTTCTTTGCCATTTTTGTTGTTCTATTGTCATTATCATGAAATAATTTGATCAATACTTTTTTTATAGTATCCCGATACGTTCTATAAATTCAATGGAACGTATCCGTTAGAAACTTTTATTGTACACCGTAACGTAAAGGGAGAAGCTGCATAAATTTAATAACTTTTCTAACTATTACCGAACAAAAGTTTTCTTCGCGGATATTGTATTGCACAATGTTAAATAAGTTCAGGCTACATTTACGTAGGTATAATATGTGAGTTTGCAACGCGTTAACGAGGTTACAAACTGTGCGAGCAAGTGTGCAAATTATATTAACAAAATTTAATTAAACCCACTTCTCCTAGATAAATACCAGCTTCTATTACGAGATGTATCGTATTTAAACTTTATCCTGCATTGCAATGATAATCACCAAAAGAATTTTTAATGATTTTACATTCTTCTATGTATTATGGCTAGACAACGGACCTTTATGCAAAATAAACATTTTCTATTGAAATAGAAATTTATTTTCTTTCTCAATATGTTTAATACGTTGAAAGTAATATGATATTATTTTTAATGACATCTACTCATTTTTGTCATAAATGCATCAAATCCGTGGTCTAAATATGCTTGTAAGCGATATAACTTCGCTATGCATTCTAAGCTTTCCAATATACGGGTACTTATTCCACCTTCATACTGTTACTTAGAATCTAACTAGGGCTGCTGACCACATGTTTGCATTCCGACGATGTGCGGTAGTGGGTATACATTGCTTCTATACTAACAAGAATTCCTTCTGGAAATAGCACAAATAAAATTGCCGTAAGGTAATTAAACACTTTCACAAATTAAATTCGGTTTCCGTTCTTTTTAAAGGTAACGCAAGTTCAGAAATATTCTATTAAGTAACCCGAGGAATGTCATTATCTTAATTCTTTTGAAAGGAAAATGATCATCCATATATCTGCGGTTGTAAAGAAAAACGCCGTATGCCACTTTCGAGTACAGGATTTACGTATTTAGCAGAAAACATGTCATGAAAACAAATTCGAAAGACTCAAAAGATAAAAAAATATAATGCAGTTACCACAATGAATTAGTGATCACAAACGGCAATATCTCGAAAGCGAAAGTATGCGATAACCATAGATATTACCAGGGCTGGCCCAAGGCAGAGATGAGAGTGATGCACAGCATCAGAATTATTTACAAGATTATTTTTTAAAATAAAATGTATGCTGTTTTAAAAATTTGTTATAATTTTTATTACCCGAAAATTAGCCGCTACTAGTGATCACAAACGGCAATATCTCGAAAGCGAAAGTATGCGATAACCACAGATATTACCAGGGCTGGCCCAAGGCAGAGATGAGAGTGATGCACAGCATCAGAATTATTTACAAGATTATTTTTTAAAATAAAATGTATGCTGTTTTAAAAATTTGTTATAATTTTTATTACCCGAAAATTAGCCGCTACGATCATTAAAAAAATATAGGGGGGAGGGGGAGTTACAAAATAACTTCGCAGCAGAGCGTTGACTATCCTAGGGCCGGCCCTGGATATTACTGCCAGCTTTAGCATGGAACAGAACGTAGATCCACTTTTAACATGTTAAATGCTCTGTCTCTGTTTGTACTGACACAATTGGCGGCAGAAAAAGAACCCGGGCGTGAGCAGCGTTTTTTGAAAATGTGAAAAAACTTTATTAACCAAGGTTAGAATTTGGTTAGAACGTTCGGTCGGGTTTCGTAGCAGTGCGCCATTCTGTAATTCATCGGTGACCCACGTTCGGTGGATCTCGTGAAAACTGTGTGTCACACCATTTGCGGTCGTTCCTGGGGCGATTACAAAAAAATCCGTTCCATTAGCGGTCAAGCGAACGAAGTGGCGGAGCGTGCAGGGCAGTGCTGCTTGCGGTTGTTCCATTTGCGGTTACAAATGAAAGCGCGACTTCCGTTCATAGAGTTCTCGTTTGCACTTTGACTAAACTTCTAGACGGCGAAAGTGTTCAGAAGTCTAAGAAAAAGCAAGCACGCTTCTGTAGGTTCATCGATCGACAATATCGCCAATTTAGGGGCTGCGACGTACCCTCGATAGACCGTTGAAACGTTTCTTGTTAAATAATTTTCCAATAAACGTTCTATTCTTTTCGAATAATTTGGTTGCTGCATATGAAATGTCCGGCATTTAACAGTAAACGTTAAGCGAACACAACTTTCTTTTTAATAAACTTATTGATCAAAGTAAACGCACTTGACTCCGGACCTAAATATAAATTTATATTTTTCAATGATAATTTTAATGTAGTGAGAATAATATGTATATTTATACTGTTAAAGCGTTTTAATCTTTTCACTGTTTTTTAAATTGCACATACTCAATTTTGTCATAAATGCCTAAATTCTACTTTTCCCCTACAGTTTTGCATTCTTCCTCGTTAACTCAACGTTGCATTAGGTCTGGTAAAAAAAATTGAAACCTTTTGTTACCGAGAAAAAAACTGGAGGGTGTGAAATAAACTTAACCAAATGGTACAGTGTATTTCCGGACGGATGACACGGCAGAACAAAGATAAAACGTAAAAGAGAATAAAATGTTTTCATTTGAGGTCTCGTATTCCAGCGAATCTTCAAAACATTTGAAAATCCTAGTGAGAATTCTTTTGAAAAAAAATGTTATGAAAAGCGAAATATTAAATGCAAAAATGTCATTCCTTTGTGGACCTACTTTTGCATGCGAAATACCTTCCTACCCGGTTGTACCATCCATCCCCAGAGATTCTGCGTAAATGACTCAATCGTTTTATTTTTCAAGCGAACTATCATTAAAATTGAATGAGAGTTACTCGAGTGACAATGAAAATTTTACAAACGGAAGAAAAAGTCGCAGTAATTTAGAGTAATAGTTAATTGTAATCGAACCGCTCTGCGGAGTATCAAAATTGAATTAATGAAATATATTGCGTTGGCAAGAAAGTAATTAAAATTTTCACTAATAGATAGTAATATATTTTTTTATTTGTTTTAATAACTTCTGTTAAGGTTATAATTTTTTTCTTTCTGACATTTGATAACTAACATTTGGTAATAAGATTACAGAGAGGTTAAAATATTTTATTAATCAAAATTTATTGTTCGTATCAAGAATTGGGTTTTATTTCACCTGAAAATACCGAAATTACTTTCTTGCCAACCCAATAGCTGCTGCGTTAGCAAAACAGTAGAAATATTAACGTGTCTACCTAACAAATTTATCCGAAGTAAATAAAATTATCCGAAAAAACGGATAAATAATCCAACGACTGGCACTGAACATCGTTGTTATTCATAAGAACGGTCCGCCATTCGGGGGTTAATATTCGGGTAGAAGCGAGGAAAATTTCCTGGTTTCGGAACGGTGTCCCCGATCGAGTTAGTTTGGAACGTTATTATCGCCGATCGTTTAGAGTCGGAACGTTTTCTGCTCGACACTTTTATTTCTATCGGAGTAAGCGTTCCCGCGATTAAGCACACGGAAAAGTTTCGCCGAAAGTCGGTCACACTTTCGCCGGCGCGGCGCGGCGACCGCAAATGAAGCAGCTGTAAGTACCGGCAGCATCCCCTAAGTTCCGGCACACTTCGGGTTCGATCGGGGTTGGGAATCGATTCCCAGCGACAACCGCTTTTGGCATCGCTCCTTGAAAGACCGATCGTCGTCTGATCTCAGCCACGACTTTTGCCGATACGCTCGTGCACGTTGAAGTAACGCCCGGTCGCTAGCGTATCAGACGACATAAACCGATACATAAATTCCAATTTATCCACACTCCCCACCCCCCACCTCAACGGAACCCCCGTAGCACGTTGCGCGAACCATGACGATGTTCTGCAGTGTGTCCAATGTCATAAATCGGTTCCAGGATACATTTACATTGGTCTGATAGTCGGCTATCGCGTATACATAGCCCTCAAGCTTGTCTAATCGAAAAAAAAGTGAATCGCCGATGGTACAATACGCGGAGCTGACAATGAGCTATTCGCCGGGGATGGCACCGAGAGTACAAGCACTATCGACAGTCGATAACTAAATTGCGGATGTTTATGCAAATTCACATTTTTACCGATGCATTTACAAACTCTGCCCACTGGCTGTAGTCCTCGCTAGCCGGATACCTTCGAAGATTTCATGGCTGCCACGACTACATCCATTCGAATCTTTATGCATCAATCTCTTTTTACGCACACAGTCAGACAGAAAAGTCTTCATCCATTCTTAACCTCATTTTCTTTATGGCTACAGTGATTAGAACGTCGTTGTCCCCGAAAATGTCACAGAAGATATGTTCTGTATAATTACATAAATATTTTGTCTAAAAAGAAAGTCACAACATTAGAATTTGTTTAAAACCTTAATCTCGGCATCAGCGAGATTTTGATTTGATTATTTCTTCAATTGTATTTCATGTTCAAACAATTTCATCGTCGCAATAAGCAACGTTCCTTCTCTTAAACATTTTGTTGATATACTTTCGTGTCGTTCTCAAATCTTTCTCTTTCTACTCTTTATTGGTAACTCTAACACGAGTTCAATATTTTACACTTACTCGCATTCGCTCGTTTATATTTCCCGTGAAAAGTAACAAAGTGGCGTCCAATTCGCAGAAAAAACACTCGTTAAATCTTTTCGAGACATCATTCCATGTGCATAAAGTTGAATTAACTTCCATGCCTTTGGCAACAAGTTACCGTGCAGCAAACTTCATGCCGAATATTACAAGTTCGTGTTTCGCCGTACAAAAATCCGGGGCTCTCAAGATTTTCCAAATGGCTGACAGCTTTCCGGACGAAGCAACAATAGAATTCCCTGACGTCTCATTCGTTAACCGAGGGAGCTCGTAAGAAGTTGGTATTCGATGGGAAAAAAAGAACGAACAAAGTGTGAAAAGCAAGATCGAAATGCTTCGCAGAGCGACTAAGTAGCCGTTATGGTCTCGTGGTCGAGGGAAACGCGTTTATAAACGGTTCTGATGCACCGATATGGCATACACGTTGCGTACCCTCAGTCTCGCTCGACGAGCGAGTGCCCGATGCGAATTTGATTACACCGGAAAATTGATGGCGGCTGATAACCCCTATGAAATATGAATATGCTGAAGTTTATAAGATCTCTTCGCACCTTGGATCGTGTAAAAATGAAAGCTTGTAGCGGAGCGACAGCAAGTAGCGCCATATTCGAAATGAATACATTTTAAATAAAGCGCGTTATCCTCTTCCCGTATCCTTCATCTTCTTTTATCAAATAAATCTTTATTAAAAATATTTATCACCTCTGCATCGCGGAGGGAGCGCAATAAATTGAACAGAAAAGCTGCTAGTAGCGTCCAGATGTTTACGTTGCAGAAATATTCGTCATCAATTAATCCCTAATTTATTAAACGGAAAGGAAGATAAAAATTTGCATTGATCCTTCTGAGATTTTTTGTAATTGATAATATTAGAACATTTGAACGAAGATTTAGAACGAATTCATTGAAATGACTAACGAGTTATAATGTATATTATCTAACTTGGAAATTCTTCTTTTTAATTATTCGTAGATCTAAAATTTTTCATGTAATTCGTGAACCAACCAGAATTCCAGCAGTGTAATTATGGAATTCCAGAGAATATTTACTGTGCAATAAGTGACAGATTTAATTTCAAGCTTAAGGCGAAGATAACAGGTGTTAGTTTCAGACGATTCGATCTTATTATTATAATTAACTTCGATAAACAGACTTCCATTCTTCAAAGTTCGCGTAGTATTAAGCTCCTGTCACAGTAATAATAAAACTTGTGCAGCAGTAGTGAAGTGCTTAAAATACCCATGTTCGCGAAGTATCTTTTTCTTTTTAAAAACCGCTCCTCTACAAAATTATCAAACTTCTTTCCAGAGTCGTTATCCCAAGAAAGTACGAAGTTCCAGAGTTCTCTTGTTTTTACCTTCACCCAAACATTTCGTATTAACAAGAACAAGTAGTATAACTTGATGTTAATGTTTAGGAACAGAAGTTAAAATGTATTTCTTTCCTTAATAATTTTAATTTGTCGAAAATAATGCAAGAAAATTCTTAAATTCGTTTAATGTTTCATATTTGTTCTACTCATGTTTGCCGCAAACCCATAAAATCCGCAGTCTATTGATCATAATAAGGAACTAAAGTTCATAGTGAGGAACATAGAAACATCGAATGTACTAACTACAGCAATTACTTCAAATTACTCCATTGAAATCGTCAAAGCTAGCCTGAATATAATGCGTTGAAGTTGTTGAAATTTCTTGTTTCCAATAACGATACCGATGGTAATAATAATGAATTTTGTGAGGTTGATTCCGAACCGAACGAATTGTCGGGAATGCTGAATACTTCGCGAACTTCTTGTTCGGATTACTCTAACCCGACTTGCGTCAAGACACGCAATTTCTTAGATCGGGACAGAGTTAACTAAAGCTGTACGAACTGCTCCGCGTAACGGGAAACTCGTGACGTTCCGAAATACAGGTTGTCGTCGTCGAAGGAAAATTTCGAGTCCTCCGGTTACGAACTGTTCTAACGAGCGGAAATATAGGCTCCGAGGATGTTGCATCTAAGATTCAGGAGTTCGATGAGCTATTTAATCCTCATGCGTTGTTACGTCTAATTGTCTTTAAAACTGAACCGTACATTTTGATACCGAATTACTGGCGTCTTTGTAATAATAATAATAATAATAATAATAATTAGATTTTCACACATGTATGGCATATATTTTGTAAAATATTTAATTTTCATTAATAGTAGTCAATTTGATTTGTAAAAATTAGAGTATTTAATTTGTTGCAATAACGAACAAATTCTTTCATTTATTTCGCGTTTTATAGATAGCTTGTGTAAATATTTTTCGACAACATTCAAATTATTAGTGAAAAATATAAATATTTGATTACTTGGAGCAATCATGGTATAGAGAAATGGAAGGAGGATAAAAACACCGTAAACTTTATGACTCCATTGTCATTAAAAAATATGTGTTAACGTCGGCTCTGAAAAATTTCGATTCCTTTCACAAAAGAATTAAATGCCTAAAGAGCGATACAATATTTTTGAGCGGCAACGTATCCTGCCAATTAGAATTTTCTGCGATGGACGTCGCACCGTATTTGAACAACTTTCTCGCACTGCGAATAGCGTATTCACTTCGCGTTGAAACTTGTTTTAATCCACTACGGGCATTAGTCGAATAGAACAGTAACCCGTGCGATCTGCATATAGAATTATTCTTTCAATAGCATCCACCGAAGCTGAAACTTTCAAACCGACTGAATTATCACGGCAAGTCTTTGGAAAAATGGTATTTGTTTCGGGAGAACGTTGCATCAGAGTTTGGAGAACGAAAGAAGAGAATCCAAGCGAGCGACAAGTGTGCGTCGTACAACGTTTCATAGTTTCTATGGGAATCAATTTAGCATAGAAAGAATCTGGTAACAGCAGTTTGCGTTAGGAATAGTTACCTAGTTCGTAGCCGCAGCCTTTGTGTTTCCCGTTCGTGATGTCCTGGAACAGGGTTTTGTCGGCGTCGCTGTCGTGGAGTTTGGTAGCAACGGCCACGCAGAGATTTTTCGTCGCGTCCCAGGCGCAATGAGGATCCTGAAGAGCCACGCAAGCCGCGCACGTGGACGCTGCCGGCGCGTCGCAATGGTGAAGAGGAACAGCGCGAATTTCGGAGTCGGCGAACACGACCAACTTGCTTGCCTCGCCTGCCAGGTGGACCACCAACAGGTCCTGGATCGCTTGTCCTGTACGCGTCAGAAATTTACGTTATTAGAACATTCGAGCAAGTCGGTCCCGGCCAGGTGTTTGGCTAGGTCCTGAAATATCGAATACAGTTGTGTCTCGATATATAGATTGTGTCTGTATTTATACGGTAGCGCTCACATAAATTTCTTAAATCTGTTATGCTTAAATTTGCACGATCCATTCTTCCGCTACCACTTAGTGTTTCGAACTCAGGGGAGCCTTATCTCGATAAACAAGGAAGGAGAATTAACGTACTAGAGGAGAAGAGACAGGCATATTTCAAAGAGGTGCCGCCAGTGTAAAGGTAATCATGCGGTAAAGAAAATATCAGATTCACACATTTTTGTTTAATCTCTTTAAATCTAGTACCAGTGGATTGCTGAGACTTTTCTGATTAAAATGAGTCCAAACACGACGTAAATCGGACTAGTAAGGACATATGTATGATTCCTATACAGGGTGTCCCAAAGATGTTGTGCTTCCTTGAAACGAGCGATTCCTTGAAGAGATCATTTGAAATAACAAAGCCACGGAGAACATTTTCGTATAGGAAAAAGTTACCTCGAATGAGCTCAGGAATCACCCTTTTCAAGGAAGTACAACATTTTTTGAACACCTTGTATATGGAGTCTATCTAGTAGATCGATTCACGTCGTGTTTGGACCCATTTTAATCGGAAGAATCTCGAGAATTCATTGTGTTGAGCTCAACCATGGTCTGGCACCGTGTTTGGCTCTGATCCGATTTCGAACTAACGAAAGTCGGATCTGATTGAGACGACAAATTGGTTTAGGCTCAAGGTCATTGGGTCAGGCCCAAGATAGAAAAAAGTAAGAAATTAACTAATTATGTCCCATGGCTTCGAAAATCTATTGTCGCTACACCATAAATGTAGGCATGTAAATTCGTATAATTGAGGGGCTTGGAAGGGACCCGTCCCTAGACGGGTCTGCAGGAACTTTTTTAGGGGACCACATGGTGGCCAAATTCGCGTGCTTGGTCTGCCATTAAAACTATGTATTTTTAAAAACAATAAAACGGTTGGGGTAAGCGGCTGCGTCGCAACACATTGGAACCGCATTTCAAAAGGTAAGACAAAAATCACTGAATTTGAATATTGAATCTGAATATCCTCTGAAGAATCTAAAAAATATTTTAATGATTGTAACCAAATGAAGAAGAAAGTATAACAAAAATAATGATTTTGCAGTGTGTATATAGTATTATGGCAAGAAAACACTCTTTTGTTGCTACTGATTATTAACGAAATGGTGATATAATCTGCTAAGCAAAAATTGATTCTTCATTGAATTTATGAAAATTAAATATTACTACAAATTGTTTTCTTAAAGATATACGTAGTTTTTTTCATATATATTGCATTGAACTCTTTATCTGTTTCTTAACCCTTAAGTGAGCAATTAGGGCTGAAACTTGTGCTAATAATTTTTAAATGTGCAACTATTTCTGGACTTAAATGAAATTTGACGATGTCACTACGTTACTATTTATCATTGCGATAGAGATGAATGTTAACTATAAATATCATATTCATTCACTAAACATATTGAAGGTCCACTTAAGGGTTAAGCTTGATTCCCCGAGCCGCAAAAATAATATTAGATTATTTGTCGGTTACAAGAAATGCTCGGTAATCGATTCCACCGTTTTCCATTCGCTTGTACTCATTTCGTCAATCCAATTTCCTCGTTCAATCCCAGTTTCCCATTAAACAGTCCGAAACACCGGCATCGAAATCTGCATTTAGTTTGCTTGAATCGCTTGCTTCGTCACGTCAAACGTAAATTTTTGCCCGGATCCGCGGCCGACACGCGCGGCAGAATAAATCACACAAATAATCGAATATTTGCTTGCAAGTCCGTGACAGTTCATCGAACGGCTCGGAGAGCAAACGGTGCTTTACTATTTTTTTCGATTTTTTTTTTGTTTTTCTCGTTGGCCTCCTCCCCATCATCGGCGAAAGTCAACGGGGCGAGACAGAACGGGCGTGGGGAAAGCTGGGAGAAAAATTATGCGGGTAAAATCGAATGGCGCGTCACGCGATCGCGCATATACAAAGCAGGTTAATTAAATTCTTGAGGATTGAAATTTAGATTTGTGGCTCTACTATACGTACGAACGAACGAACGAACGTTCGTTGTCCCGAAATTCCCCGTTTTGCATTGTAATTGGGTCGACAGTTCTCGGATGCGTACAATCGAACAACGAATTTTATAAAGTTTCAGCTTTTCGTCGCAGACGAGAATGCTCGTCGGCAGTCGTCGGCGTTTTTCCGAATGCTTCTTACCGTATTTCAGCACCTGAACGTCGCTCACGATTACTTGGCCGACGTTGTCCAGAGAATCGGGCGCGCGAGTGTTCAACGCTTTCAGAATCCGACCGTCGTCTATAGAACATTACAACATTATGTTAATTTTATTCTCGCAGGAGTTTCCGGCCGTCATGGGACATGATTATGAGCGCTCACCTGTTCCGATGTAGAGGATGTCGTAGGTCTTACCGTCCAATGCCTTTACCTGAGAATCTACGGCGACTTTGGTAAATCTGTAACTGCATGCACATCGGATCGTTTAATCGTTTGCAGGAATCGGGGCACATGTTGTTTTCAAAGAATTATATGCTGTCGACACCCATACAACTCGATAAACTATATATAACTGTTTAGTAAAACTGTATATACAGACTGGTCTACAATGATCTACGAATTGTACTATTAGAAATTTGGAAAAAATTTCGTTTCAATAACAAGTTACCCCTTGACTATGTATATCTAACTACATTATTTTGTAGCCGATTTCAAAACCAATTAAATGATCTACTATATTATGACCTTAAGTTAACCTTTAACTAAGATATTAATATTAAATAGCGACTCTTGTTGTGTAACAAAGCTTTATCATTTCTTCAGAGAAATTTGAATATTTCTTATCAGAATTGGTATAAAAATACGAGAATAAAATGTATTATTTTATTATAATTATTTCATGGTAAGATTCATCGTTGTACGACTGTTTATTTAACTTTCACAACGACGAATTTTTTCAGAATAAAAAGAAATAATGTTACTACGTGATTAAATTACATTATATATAGTTTAAATAGAGAGAAATTGAACAGAATAAGGGATGAAAATAATAGTAAACATGCTGAATCAAAATAATGTTCCCAAAGACGGCTATTGAACTTTAACCCTTTGCGCTTTACAAATATTTCAGTATTGAATGAATGAATGATGTATGAAGCACGATTGAACTACAAATCCACTAGTCCTTCATTCAGTTTTAGTTTCAGTAATATCAATAACAATAGAACTTTTGCAATATGCCAGCACAAATGGCGTTCCGACCGCAACGTGTTAAACAGATAGACTGTACGAACTGTACATAAAGAAACAGTGTGACTTACTTGAAGCTGACTTTGGTTATCACAGGGAACGCGAAATAGGACTGAACTGCGTCGTCCATAAGGGGGTGTGCTTTCACGAAGGTCACGGTTACGTCTGGAAGCGTTCTGGAGTCGTTTACGCATGCACCGGGCCGCGGCTCGGGCACCTTTTCCGGAAGTACTCGCAGCCAATTGCTGTTTATGGTTTCTTGTTCCTTGAACGCACCTTGGAAGACATCGAGGACACTCTTCATGGAGAACGCGCAGACAACTGAACCGCCAATCGAGTTCACGGGGGTTGTAAACACCCCGTAAACAAGTCGCGCGCGTTCACCAGCATACACACCTTCCGTGACGTCGCTGGTTGATTCTGTCGAAATCATTGGAAATTGTTACATTTAAATGAATATTCATAAATTGTATTCAGTGTATGTACTAGTTTTATTCTTTTTTCAATTTTCTTTGGGGCATATTTGATATGTCAACGTTCATTAATAATTTAAGGGATAAACTTTAAATTAATTTATAATTTTTTAAATATAATATTAATAGAATTAATTATAAAATTTAATAAATTAAGAAAAAATTTAATAATTTATAAATTACATATATATAAAAAATTTAATTTTAAAATGTAAATTTATTATAAAAAATATAATTTAATAATTTTAAAGTAGATATAATGACTTTGACCTTAACCTTGGTATATAGTATACAGTTTTTTTCTTCTTTTAATAATTTTAATAATTTTAGATAATCTAAAATAGTGTAATAACATTTTAAAATTCTTCTGTCGTCACAGTTCTGTATTTGACTATTTAATTTTTGTTCTAAATGCACAAAATTAGCCTTAGTCTAGTTATAACCATTATAATTACAAGTTATTATACATGAACGACTGAAAAAGATTAAAACTTTTGTACACATACACCTATTATAATAAATTCTTTTATTTTGCTGAAGTATTGTGCTCGTGTTCGTGCTAGACAGGACTGGGCTTGATGGATAGTAATTTTATATTCACTCCGATGGCAATTAATTAATAAACACAACGCGTCAATAAACTGTTAATAATATTAAAACAAATGATAGAATTCCGATGATTGTGTTACACCTAAATCTCGGTTTTAAATCATTTTCATTCGATACCATTAGAGGAAGGTAATGAATATTCTCAACTGTGTTGAGTTGCCTTTACTAGAAGCTATTTTCCATAATGCACATAGTTCCTAATTTATTCAGAATTTCTATAACGTTAATAACTTGCAAAACACAGGTTCTGTATAAGTTTGAGTTTATCGCACCTTTGAACAAGAGGATACAATTAACAGAAGTTTAACTTTCCAGCTGCTAATTAAACAAGCATCGCGAGCTATTCAACAGTCTCGTTGAGTGAGATTCCGTATTTGGTATCCCAAATAATTACAATTTCCAGACGGTTATTAGAGACTAGAAATTACTACTTAAATGCTATTAATTAAGAGGGTTGTGTAGCAGTGGAGGTAATCATTTTTTCTTGATTTTTGTATTATTACATGATTACACTCCACGAAATTATGGAATATTCTTGAACTTTTATTATTTACCAAAAATGATACTAAAAATTTTTTGTGAAGTATTCACAGAAATTCCTTTCATTTTTTTGTTAAATTGCTTTATATCTTTGTCCCTTTAATTCTCTTGTAGAATTAAATTATTACTCATTTCTATAAACTAATTTCCTGCTTACACATATTCTCGATAGCACTTAAAGCTGATATCACAGACGAGGTATAAGAGTAGACCAATCACCCAATGTATTTTTCTGTCTCATGTTCCCGGGGCTCTAGAGCCCCGTATCATTCCGTGTCACATCCTACTGTATCGACTAAAACTAATATTGTGGAACTTGCATTCTAGAACGGCGCTGTTATTGATAGAATTTGATATCTCATGTCGGGGATTCTATAAATGATGTATGAAACACAAGAATTCTGTTACGCGAATGCATTGGAAGATGAGTTAAGCAAAATTTTTATCCAAATGAAAATTTCGCATAACGAATAAAAGATAAAAAAATATTTATTCGTTATTGGAAGGTACGAATAAAGAAAGTATCTTATTTGACGAGTATCGAATAAGTAATTTTACTCGACGAGAATTTATCCGATGAATAAAAATAATTTTTTTTATTCCAAGCGGATCTAATCAAACGTCGAATAATTTTTTCATCTTTCATCTATATCTTTTATTCGAAGGCTTTGAATAACTCCTCGAATAACTTTTGCCAGCTCTAATAAGTAGCGACGAGGCCCGATGAGCGCCGAACTTTGGAGTCGATCTAATTAAGCGTATTCTCGGTTCTCTGGAAGCACGTATTTAGATCGTGCCCTGTCACTATTTTTTATGCCTGCCTCGAGCGTGTCGACGCGTCGAACGCGCCCGAGGTAGGTACAACGGAAGCCGAACGTTGAAAAGGACAACAAGTAAATACGACCGCGCGGCCGAAGGCGCGTATCGGTCAGGCAATACGAGTGCAATTATGAAATTTTTAGTGAAATTTTATCAATATATTCGTCACATTTTTCTGATTAAAATGATACCAAACAAGCAGCTATAATTTGTACATGTACATGTGAATAATAATTGTAACATGTGAAGCATAATTTATACTTCATTATACATTTATCATACGTGTAACACATGCTATATATAACATACGTTTACATAAACAGCTTGACATTTCGAAAATATCTTCTCAAATAATTCTCAAACAATTAGACTTGAATTTTGAAAATTAACGAAACTACAGCCCGTTGGAGCATGGCGCAACCAGCATAAATGCCTCATAACGAAAATTTTTATGTTAATTTAGGCTCTTCGATTCGGCTCGATTATGGATTTTTCTTCATTTATTTTTGATTCAAATAATGTTTAGTGAAGCGGCTAGTTAAATGCACAAAGAAATGCATTTGATTACAGACAATTTGCAAATTTTGCGACATACGTGCCAGCGAAGTTATTTTTGAAAAAGTTGTTTCGTGTCTGAGTTATTAATTTAGGATTGCATAATGCAATACAATAAGTTTTTAATTTTTTCCGACCATCGTAGTCGCTGTTTCTCTGTCACTTAAATCATTAAATACAGTTGGAATTATGTCGTGTTTACCGTCATTTTAATCAGAAAAATGCAAGAAATAAATTGGTGAGAGTCCCATAAAAAGATAATGAAAAATAAAGAAGTTTTTTAATTGAATTAGATTGAAGACCCAGCGACTAACAGACAATGTAAGCAGATGGGAAATCTCACATGAATGAAAATTTAAACTTTTAAATTTTTCAATATGTCTTCATAAAATTATTACAAGGGAATTGAGGTGCTTTTCCTGATGAAAATAAGTCCAAACCCGAGTGTAATCGAACAATTTTTATTGATACGTAACGATACGAGAAAAATCATAATTTTATTAAAGATAGTCCAAATGATGTCGTGTTTGGACTCATTTTCATCGGGATAATCTCTACAATCCATTCGTATTAAAAATATTATTCGTATCTTAGAAATATGAAAGTTTAAATTGTCAATAATGCTTGATTCCCTATCTGTTAACAATGTATGCTGTTGGTCGGTCGTTGGTCTTCCAAGTTCAGCGCTCGTCGACCTTCGTCGCCGTTTATTAGAGCTGGAAAAACTTATTCGTAGAGTTATTTGAAGGTTTCGAATAAAAAATTATTCAAAGTTCCAATAAATCCGCTTCGAATAATAGATAAAAATTTTTTTATCTTCTATCCGTTTTTCGAAATTTTTATTTAGTTTAATATTTTGCACAACTCTGTCTAAGACTGGACGTGTCTAATCGAGCTCGATAAATGCGTAGTGTCCGAGTCTGTACGTGCCGTATTGTTTCGTTCGCCGTTTATGTATTTTTTCGCAAAAACGTGAAACGTGTAGCCTAGTGGAACTGGCCTCCGTATGGCCTCACGCGGCATTCATAGCGCGCGAGATTCAAACCGCAACAAAGTCGAATGTAAGACCAAAATGAAATAAATTAGATTTCTATTGTACAATAAAATACAAATAACAAATTCGTTTAAATTAAATCGATCGTCGTGACACGAAAGGTTATTATCGCGAGAAGGCAACGACACGATTCGAGAAAAAATGTAATCAGATGAAATATATATAATTCGCTTAAACACAAAATTAATTTTAAAAATAATCAAATCCAAATAAATAATATTGATAGCTATCGAGAGGATGAAGAATGAAAACGGTACTCACCACGTATCCGTCACCGTATTGCGTCGTACACTTGCACCCTTCTGCGTCTCGATAACAAACGACACAGTTGACACGATTAGATGGACACTCGGAGGTGACGAAACGTACGTCCGTTTACTTTGACTTTCGCATATGTTTTGAAGCCGCGGTCAGATTCTTGCGACCGATTACCCCCCATCCCCTTCCCAATAGGGATTAGTATGGTCGAAAACGTACTATACATACCGTCAACTAAACCATTGAATAAAGTCTGTAAGTGGGGGATGGGGGATGGAGGGTAATCGGTCGCAAGGATCCGAGCGCGGCTTCATAACATACACGAAAGTCAAAGGAAACGGACGTACGTTTCGTCACCTCCGAGTATCTCTCTAATAGTGTCAACTGCGTCGTTTGTTATCGAGACGCAGAAAGGTGCAAGTGTACGATGCAGTACGGTCATGGTTACGTGGTGAGTACCGTTTTCTTCTCTCATCCTCTCGATAGGTATCAATATTAATATTTGCATTTTCATTATTCTTAAAATTAATTTTGTGTTTAAGTAAATTTATGTATATTTCACATGTTTACATTTTTTCTCAAATCGTGTCGTTGCCTTCTCGCGATAATTACCTTTCATGTCACGATGATCGATTTAATTTAAACGAATTTGTTATTTGTATTTTATTGTACAATAGAAATCTAATTTATTTCATTTTGATCTTACATTCGACTTTGTTGCGGTTTGAATCTCGCGCGTTATGAAAGCCGCGTGAAGCACGTCGCGATCTATCTATACGCGTTCGATTCTCCCTGCTTCCTACGTTCCGTTGCTGCTGGCGCTCGTTCACTCCCGCTTAATTTTTGTCTCTTTTGTGCGGACGATCGTAAAATGTATATTTTCTATTGGTTCGAATTTGTTGTTTGACGGTTGATCGATTCAAATTAAATGAATTTGTTTTTCCTGTTACAGAGCCTATGGGACAACCATCCATCCATTCGTCCAAAGTATGGGACATCCATCCATTTGTTTGAAGGTGCAGAGAATGTAAGTACGAACATATCTTCAGAATTGTACAAATTTTAGGGAAAAATATTTTTTTTTTTACGTATTTTAATCTCATTGGGAAAAAAATACCGCAGTAAAAGTTACCCGCGGTCATCGATACATTTATCCCAGTACTGGTTTTTTTTTTGTTTTATTGGGGTACCTTTCATCAAACTCAATAGCATTCAGGTACTTTTACCTTTCTTTTTTATTGCGCTTAGTTAGAGACTTTATTCAATGGTTTAATTGACGTTGTATATAGTGTCTTCGGAAACGCCGGTCTCTATTCGGGGGTAATCGGTGTCAATCGGTAGCAGGGATCCCATTGCAGCTTCATAATAAATATGTTTCGTTATATCGATCGTAAAATGTTAATAATAAATTTCCAGTGTTATTGGCGCTACGGTTCGATCAATTAAACAACCAATAAACAATTTTGCAGATTATCAAATAATCATCGACGTTTCGATTCACTTTTGAATCATTTTCAAGATGTATTTGTTTGCGTCTGTAAAAGTATGCGTATTAAACAACTTTTTATTTAAATACTATTTATTGGTTTTTTAATTGATCGAACCGTATCGCCAATAACACTGGAAATTTATTAGCAGCTTCATAATATTCGTGAAAGTCAAAGTGATCGGACGTACGTCTTATTATCTCAGAGCCTCCCTCTAACATTGCCAAACGCGTCGTTTATTAACGAGACACAGAGAATATACGACGCAATGCAGGGACCGTTACATGGTGCGTATTGTTTCCGTTTTGTATCATTCGATACAAATCAATATTATATACTATAATTTTTATTGAAATTAATTCTGTGTTCTAGCGAGTTATTTAGTTTTCATTATTTAAATTTATTTTCGAATCGTGTTGCCTTCTCGTGATAATTTACACTTGTGTCGTGATCTTTTGAATTAAACTGTAAACTTTAAATACATGAAAGTTATTTTGTGAACTTCAAATTTTTAATTCATCTCTTTTCTGTTTTAAGTTCACTTTGTACATTAACACTTTAATTTTGTTATGAAAGTCTAATTTTAACAGTTATTTCATATTTGGTTGATTAAAGTTTTGAGCATTTATGCAAGAACACTTATTTCTTAACAGATATTTTAAAGTAAAATATAAAAATTTAAAGTATTGTATTCTTTAGTTACTTAATATTATTTAAATAATTTAAATTTTTATGTAATTATTTTATTCTACTCTTATATACTCATACGTAACATAGTATATGTATGTTCAATGTTTTCAATTGACCGAAAAATTAATGAATTTATTCTTTCTGTTGCAGAGCCCGAGAGAAAATAGCTGAGGTATCCAGACGAAACGAGTTGTAGTTTCTTCAAGTAGCAGAGGACGTGAGTACCAATACATATGTCTTTCCATTTAAACTTTATTATTAAATATCTTTTTTCGAATTTAATAATTTAAAAATAATAGTCATCAATTATAAATTCACTTTCAATTTATTGAAAAGCTATTGATGTAACTTTTTGATTATTTAATTCTTATAACAATAGCTTCCAACATATTTTTTAATTGCAATTATGGCATTGTTTACCGGGAATACAAGTCTCCAATCCCTTCCACGTTTCCTTAAATTTTTTTGAGATATAACATAAAATAATAAAAAAAATATATGAAATATATGTATAATATAAAATATATATGTAATATGTATGTGAATATAAAATATATATGTATGTATATAATATATATGTGATATGTTTCATTTTAATGTATTTTATTTTCCGGATAGTTCGAAACAAATTTTAATTTATTTGTTCCTAATTAATATTTTAAAGGTAACCTTGTCTCGACGAGGACTCTTCCTCCTTCCGTTTATACGTTAGCCACCCTTGTTTCCATGTATTCTATAATTCGTTCGTGAACGCGTTTAGAAGTTAGGCACATTTTACACATCTTTTATGAAAATTTTTTTAAAATTCTTTTTCTAAAGTTCATGCTTTGCCATAACAATAACTTCACAGTTCAGGTAGATTTTCTAGAATTTTAGTGAGATATCTTTATAATTCATATAGATTTATAAATGATATTTTATTGCTTGGCTTTGCTTTGCTCGTTTATTTCCACCTGCTTCTCAGGTAAGCATTCGATTTTCTGGTACCGCTCGATTTTCGGGGAAATCCAGCGAGACCCGCGTCGCGAGTAAATATTTGTAAATATTTAAATATTTTCATTTTTTGCCAAGCTCTAGGTAGGTAGGTAGGTTAAGCAAAGGGAGATGGATCGATCTTTTATTCCATGAATGCAATATTATTTGCATATAGTATTCTCGAGTCAATTTTTAAATTAAATGATTATTCGTAGATCGTTACAAGTCCGATTGACGGATAGTTTTCGCGTACCCTTTTTTCTGGGTAATCGGAGAGCTGGCGATGGTACAGCTCGACCTGCTAGAGAATTGGGCGAGGTCTTGGGCCTCAACAAGGCGTACTCAATCTGGCCGTGCTTAGGCAACGTGGGCTTTCAATGTTGAGGCCCTTGCGACATTCAGAGGCTTTACCGGCAGGTCCGCGCCGTAATTATATTACTATCAGCCGGGCACGATTGTAACGATCTCTTTTGTGAGCGATCCTCCATCTCCCTTTTAATAGAAGGATCCAGCAGTAGAGTCACTTGTTGTTGAGGGAGTTTTTTTTTTTTTTTTTAATAATTCCGTCATATTAGAGTAGAGTCACACCTATGTTACAGATGCAAAATGGATCAATCGATCACGCTTCCGGTGCTTTGATGTGGTATCGGGCAGAGTGCATTGAATGGTACATTTTCCATCTACCCGTTGTTTAGCTGGTATCCATTGTTAACCAAGATTCATGTAGATAGTTATCGCAAATTAGTGATTTGGCTACTCGACTTTGCCAGTAGCCAGTACCCTATTGTTGAAAGTTTTAATAACTTTCGACAAACCAAAATGTGTCATGTGGAGATGAAACCGATATCTCGCAGCCTGTTTGACCGTTAAAGACCGCCCGCCGGGTTCGGTATTATTTTGTGCAGTCACTTACGTGATAGCATGTATTATTTTGGTGAGCACGGCGGGTGCCCCGCTCCCTGACGTAGCGCTCTCATTGAGTACGAGCGAGTATATAATAGTGGACTGGTGACTCAGAATCACGTCGCTAGCGTGACACCTTCTGGAGGGTATTGGCTACAACTTCCATAGGCATGAACGGGCCTGATAGACCTGCAGAAACCAGATCGCGGCTATCACGCCCGTCATACCCCAAAGCGCCTACATTTGTCGAGGTTCCACATTTGGAGGCCAACATCCTTGCGATAGCTGTAGCATAATTAGTTTCGATATTTACTATATGTTAAACGAATGTACGACGGGAGAGATTAGACGAACATTGTTTCAATTAAAAATCAATTAGTTTTTTAAATTGTTGAATCGTTGGTAATGTAGCTCGGCACGCGTTTGGACAACACTGGGGTAGAGAATGTCTGGAGCGAGATTAGTGGAGATCTCACCTACTCTTCAAGTAGGCGATCTCACAGCACAAGACCGCGTGGCACCATCTCTGGTTGAATAAGCCAGCGTTACTAGATCGTTAATTCGGCCTATACTCAAAACGGCCAGCTCGTGGAGTGTATACTTGCGAGTTGGAATAACGTTTTGAGCGAAGGGGCGCATCTGTCCTGGCGTTACGACGTCCAGGCGGGTGGATGGTGTCATAGCGTTTGAATCCGGGGTTGATTCTATGGGCTTGAAAACCCAGTCGCTAGCTGTCTCGCTTCGCCTCTACTTCGATTAATATCATTTAATTTATTGCATCGGTGTTATCGTTGCTCGGTATTATGAACAGGATTTTTAAAAACATTGAAATCGAAGTAGAGCGTCTGTACGAGATTAGTGGAGATCTGACCTACTACTAAGCGATCTCGCAGCACCATAACCCTTCAAGTAGGCGATCTCGTAGCACGTGACCCTTTAAGTAGGCGATCTCGCAGCACGTGACCGCGTGGCACCATCTCTGGCTGAAAAAGCCAGCGTTCCTAGGCTTCCGTCAATGCTCAAAGCGGCCAGCTCGTGGATTATCTCATGGAGTTTATAAACACGAGTTGGAATAACGTTTTGAGCGAAGGAGCGCATCTGTCCTGGCGTTACGACGTCCAGGCAGGTGGATGGTGTCATAGCGTTTGAATCCGGGGTTGATTCTATGGGTTTGGAAACCCAGTCGCTAGCTATCTCGATACGCCTCTACTTCGTTTTTATTATGTATCCGAGAAAACCAGAACGGGTTGCATTAGGGTTGCATTTGCTGAAATTGAAATGAAAGTGGAGAATGTCTGGAGCGAGATTAGTGGAGATCTCACCTACTCTTCAAGTAGGCGATCTCGCAGCTCGTGACCGCGTGACACCATCTCTGGCTGAAAAAGCCAGCGTTACTAGGCTTCGGTCTATACTGAAAGCGGCCAGCTCGTGGAGTGTATACTCGCGAGTTGGAATAACGTTTTGAGCGAAGGGGCGCATCTGTCCTGGCGTTACGACGTCCAGGCAGGTGGATGGTGTCATAGCGTCTGAATCCGGGGTTGATTCTATGGGCTTGGAAACCCAGTCGCTAACTATCTCGCTACGCCTCTACTTAGTTAAATAAATAGATGTATTTTATGAATGATTATTCATTACGTGTAGTGGTAGCAATAAATTAATTTGATTGATCGCATATTGCTGGCAATGTTGTCCATCGCGGATGCACCTGTACCCGCTTCTCGGGTGCAATCGATTACGATCGCTGGCTTCGGTTGGTACCCAGCTATCACCCTGTAGTTCTGCTCGGAGTTGTTTCTGTGAATTTTTCGGTGGCACACTGGGGGGCAGAACAAGCGAGTTTGTGTCTCGAGAGGAAGGTGGTGGTCCTGGCAGCCCGTATCCTATCGCGTACAATCGTAATTGTAGTAGATATTGTTACATGGTGTCCCCCGATGGCACCCTGGAACATGGGCTCAGAAGTACGATTGTAAGCCTTAGGTCTCCGACCTTTTCGTTTTCCGGCCAGGGAGGATTCCGCGGAAACAACTTTTTGAGCGCGCAGGCCGGGCTGCTACTGTGCATCTGTGTCGAGCCCAACGCTAGTATCGATTGTTCGTCTAATCTCTCCATTAAATTGGACCATTACTAAAAAAATCTAGTCTTTTGAAATCTCTAATCGAGATTGTAGGAATCCTCGTTCGAAAGTGTAGTACTTAGTTTGGTCCATCTTGTTTAGTTTGTCGCGTTGGAAACAAGGATAATATGGCTAACGTAATTCATCGTAATTCATCGTGGAAGAACCTTCCTCTATACTTTAGCTACATAATCCTGGTAAGTTTATATTTAATTTCACCATTCGATAGATGAATCGAATATTCTAATTGTCTGTTGTATCTGGTATTGAGGTATATTGAGCACTCTTCCAGAATGCATCGATCGTCGAACGCCATCGATAGCTGCGATCCAGAAGCAACGTGTCGTGTTTCCTTCAAGGGGGAGGCAACGTACCTTTCTCTCCCCCCAACAAGTAGTAAGCGGAAAAACATCACTTTTTTATTACTAGATTTGTGATTGTCCATTAGTTGATTTGTGTAGTTCATTTTGACGAGTACAGTGACCGTGGAAACGCCAAGCGTTCCCGCGGGTAGTAATCTGTTTCTTAGCTAGGTAGGGTCTTTTTGTACGTCGCGTTTTTTTTTAAATGTAAAATTTTTTGATAATTGAATTCCCAAATTGCGAGAAGATAATTATCTTCCGTAATTTGGTACATAATTACTAGAGCCACTTTGTATCATCTTGATATTCGTTTGCACTTTGAAATTCGTTTGAATTGGCCGGAAGCATTAGATACCACGTACAAAAAGACGATTCGCGACGGATAGATTCTTTTGACAAAGCAAATTCATTTATTTTTCTTATACTTTCAAAACTTTGCTTCGTCGAAAGGATCGTCCGACGGTTTCTAAATATTTTCAAAAAGATAAATAATAAATAAAAGAATAAATGAAAATCATTTTTAAAATCTTTTTTAGAATCTTTTAATTAAATAAATCTATTAAATAAATATTCCTTACCCTTCCCAACAATAAAATATTTTATTTGTATATTAATACTAAATTTTAAATGAAAAGTTAAAATTAATAATTTAAATTGAATAGGTAGTCATTTTTCAAAAATGCGAGAATATTAGCCCGTAAAACATCTAACCGATTCTTTTAGTTTAGGATTTTCAGGATATTGAGATTCCCTACTCGTTGCTCGAATCCTCTCGCGTGCCCAGGCGCTACTCGGGAGGGTCAGAGCAACGGGTACATGGAATATTATTTTAATCGTATGTGTGGCGACTGACAATGGTTAGTGTATCGTGCACGACGTATTTTCCACTTGTGTGTGTCTGTTATTAGGCAGTGGAATTGCGTCGGTTCTTTGGTTTAGATTCAATAGCACATATTCCTGTCGATCTGTGACATGCTACATAGATCTTCGTGGAATGTGTTCATAATATATTCAAAAATATATTCAATTTTAATTCAGTCTAAAATACAGTTATTTCAATTTGTCGATTTATCTCGCAATGATCACTGCCATTGTCAGTCGATTTCAGGAAAACTGGTACGTACCTTTAGAGTGTTTGCATGAGATTCAAACGTTAGGGTGTCGGAGGCGTCCCGGGACATCCTCTCTAGGTGTTAGGCTATTTGCACCCTGGCGTATGTGTGAGAACCGTGGAGCGACTGTGTTGGAGTGCTTGTGTCTTTTGCCATTTTTTAAATATAGGACTAGGTAGGTAGGTAGTTTACCTTCTTGGTGTGAATGTTCGTAATAAGTAGGTAGGGGCCGGGGCTGGCTACCGCTTTCTCTTTCGGGTAGGCCGCGATTCGCACGGTAGCCAGTCACTGGAAGAGCTCGAAATTTCGTTCTCGAAGCTAAATCGAACGAGGCATGACGTTCGAATGGATGCTTCGAGTTCGATTCTTCCTGCTCGTGTAGCTTCTCGCGGACGCGGACGCGAACGCTAACGCGCGCGGATTAGGGCCTCGAAACGTTGCGCACCTGCTCGATCGCACCAGTGGAACGATCGGCTTCTATCGAAACTTGATTCGTCTCGGAAGTCGTCGATCGTTTTCGCTGCGAGCACGTTTAGGGTTTCAGATGCTTGGTGGACCGCCGAAGAAAAAGAAGAGGCTATATGCCGAAGAGGCCCCGACAAACTGTCGCTCAAGAGGGCAACTACAATGGCTTCGCATCTTCGGATGCGAAGTCATTTCGTTACTACCATGTCACTGTACTCGTCTATAAAAATAGTATTGTAGTTGTAGAAGTAGTTAGTTGTACACATGGGCAGGCCTCGCCGCCCCAACGATCAGCCGAGATGGGCACGTCCGCGATTTGCAGTAGTGTTGCGATAAAAAACACGCGTGTTGCGTTAGTCGATTTTGAACAGAGCTCAATTGTTAGCGTTGCGGAAATACTCGCGATTTTTATCAATTTCATTGTAGATTGTTCATGTAGCGTTGCGAATGAAATAGTCGCGATTCCCTTTTCAATTTTGATTGCTGCTTCCAGCAATATTTTTGATCCCACCCATTTCTTAAGAGTTTGAATTTTTTTTATAAATTTGCAAAAAGAGTAAAGTAGTCTTTTGGATGCTCTGTTCGTTGGATTAGCGTTGCGCAGCAAAAGAATCGCGTTTGCGTTCGAGACTTTCGATATTTCAGGCGCCCATGCTCGAGCTGCGACGATCCACTGAAAAAGTGGTCGCAGTCGAAATGGCTGTGCGGGTGTGGTGCAGGCATACGCGACTAGTGTTGCGATTTAGATTAGTGTTGCGAGAGAATCAGAACGGAATAAATTAGGGTTGAATTTGTCGAAATCGAAATGGAAGTAGGGAATGTCCGAGGCGAGATTAGTAGAGATCTCACCTACTCTTCAAGTAGGCGATCTCGCAGCACGTGACCGCGTGACACCATCTCTGGCTAAAAAAAGTCAGCGTTACTAGGCTTCGGTCTATACTCAAAGCGGCCAGCTCGTGGAGTGTATACTCGCGAGTTGGAATAACGTTTTGAGCGAAGGGGCGCATCTGTCCTGGCGTTACGACGTCCAGGCAGGTGGATGGTGTCATAGCGTTTGAATCCGGGGTTGATTCTATGGGCTTGGAAACCCAGTCGCTAGCTATCTCGCTACGCCTCTACTTCGTTTCGATTAGATAACCGAGAGAAATAAAACGGGTTGAATTAGGGTTAGATTTGCTGAAATCGAAATGGAAGTAGGGAATGTGCGAGGCGAGATTAGTAGAGATCTCACCTACTTTTCAAGTAGGCGATCTCGCAGCTCGTGACCGCGTGGCACCATCTCTGACTGAAAAAGTCAGCGTTACTAGGCTTCGGTCTATACTCAAAACGGCCAGCTCGTGGAGTGTATACTCGCGAGTTGGAATAACGTTTTGAGCGAAGGGGCGCATCTGTCCTGGCGTTACGACGTCCAGGCAGGTGGATGGTGTCATAGCGTCTGAATCCGGGGTTGATTCTATGGGCTTGGAAACCCAGTCGCTAACTATCTCGCTACGCCTCTACTTCGTTTCGATTAGAGATCCGGGAGAAACATAACGGTTTGCAATTAACGTTGACAGCAGAATTTCTTTATATAACGTTTTTGACAATGGCAAAGAGAGATAATAGAGGAACGGGTCCTCCCAACAGTAAACTTTGCCATTTTTAATGCATGCCGCGAATACATTAATAGCTCGCGAAACATCGTAACTGCGTTCCGACAAATCACAATGCCGCACTGCACCTTGATACGACTGCCCCTGGCAGCCGGTATGGCTGCCCCTGAATACTCACAGCCATTGCACGACCCTTAGTGTTGCGTATAAAGAAATTAAAGTGCACGGGAGTTTTTTTATATCGAATTTAATAAATTAGCGTGGCGTCAAATAATGCACTGCTCGCGTTTGTTTCGAGATTTTTATTATTTAGTATTTGTATATTAGCGTTGCGAAATAATGATTCGGCTTTGCTTTCCTCCCCCATAAATTCTGAAGGCTGCTATCGCGTTTCCATTTAGAGTCGCGCACAAAGAAACTGAAAGTGCACGGGAGTTTTCCATATTGTATTTGTTCAATTAACATCACGAATAAATAATGCACTGGTCGCGTTTGTTTTTTTGAAAGGTTCAATACGTACCTTGTCAATTAGCGTTGCGAAAAATTGGTCCACTCGCGGGATTGTTTGAAATATATATCGAGTGGACAATTATTTTTCGGGGGTGTTATTTTTTTATATTTTTTTTCATGTGCTAATACAAAATTAAGTTTGTTTCAGATGATTTCAGAAGGGGAAGAATTTGAATGATCACACGACTTCAGCTGTGTAGTTCGTGATTGATGTAGAAATTGTATTATGTAAATTGGTATGTGTGCATGGTTGCATGTTGGTGTTGTTTGTTATTTGTATTGCATCTAACCTCTACTCCCATAATATAATCACAGAGGTTAAAAAATAAAACAAAAGTAAATATGCAAATATTTGTTAAATACAAAATAAATGGGGTTACATAAAAAAGAAACACAAAATCACAAAAAGTGAATTGGGGTAGCTACCCTCTAGTCTCATAACAAATCACAGTGGTTAAAAAATAAAACAAAAGTAAATTTACAAATATATTTGTCAAGTACAAAATAAAATAAATAAAAATACAAATAAAAACGAAACACAAAATCACAAAAAGTGATCCAATTGAAAAAAATATGCAAAACGCATATGCATGCGCATGCAAAAGGAAAATTAGCTGAGACACTAGGCAGGTTAAGAATTCGGCGGGTAGGCTTGCAATTAGGCTCTTCTTGCTATTCGTTTGTACAGTGGTCAAAAATAGAACACTGACAAATGTGTACTAAGAAGAGTACATACATCTAAAAGGGATTTTTTTTGTATTTTGTAATTATGCAATCTTGTAATTTTCGTCGGGTGGGACGATAAAGAAACGCTAAGTGGGTGGGTGGGTCTCCCTCGCAGCAACCTCCACGTGGTGAGACCCGGAAATCGTTGTGATTCTCGATTTATAATATTTTCTTACCCAAAGATCAATTACTCTATAAAATATTAAAAATCGATAATCGCATCGAGCTAGTGGCTGCGAAAATTAAGCAATTCTTCGACACGATTTCGAATTTTTTCTTTTAAACATTATGATTCTATTTCATTGTTAAAAAATGTTATCGAGTCAATATTGTTTGAGCTGACGATAGGATTCTATTGTTTTTTCCATGTGCTTTCGTGTTCGTTTTAAATCGAAGCGCCCCTATGATAAAGTACCATCCACTATCTTTAATTTGATCCACTATCCCCAATTGTTTAAAAATTCTCACGGGAATACATTCTAAGATCCAGAAAGTCCTCCTAAATTCGTTTGAATTTTGTCAAAGCTGTAGATTGCGTTTTTTCGATTGATCAACTCGATCCAATATTTCTTTCTATGACGAAGTGCCCTTTATGAGGTACATATATAATTGTCCGTGCCTTAAACGGCGGGTACAGATTACAGACATTGCATTTTATGGGTTTTTTTTGTCTAGTCTTCGGTGAGCTGTGAGTCATGACGCCGTCATTATATTTCGTCGGTAGTCACAGCATTACAAACACAACTCGTTAGACATTTGTATTTGATAATTTTCGTGGATCTAGTTCCAACATTTATCGTTTGTCAGCGTAAAGGGCGTAAGAAAACCAGTTGTTATTGTGCGAGACACGAAACCACATATGCTGATTGGTCTATTCTTATACCTCGTCTGTGCTGATATTATTTTTAAGAATGATACATAAAATAATTATCCGTCTTACATTTTCTGTTATTTCTTCATTCACTAATTTTCTATATTCAGAACTTTCTAATTTTTCATTAGTAAATCAAATATTAGTTTTTCCCCCATAACCTTAATAGATCTCAATAGATCTCAATTTCTTCTTCTCTCCTTGGGTGTCTACTCGTTTTAAGTACATTTAATGAGTTTCCTTAAATTGAAAATTTTCTTTTCAACTTTGTTTCACCATTAACCGGTTCATTTCAAGATACATAAACTCATACAAGATTCATAACTCAAAAAATGCTAAAAATGATCTTTTCTTTAGTTTCTTAGACTGGATTCTATTCTCAAGGGTACATTTCTATATTAGTACCTCTAAGATTCTTTTTCTGATTAAAAATCTGAGAGTATCTTATCGTTGTGGAATACAAAATTGCCATCTTTGGAAAAATGGTTGTTGAAGTACGGCGTGTACGCGGAAGATTGTAATGTTAATTCCGCGACAACTATAATAAGGTGTTAATATTAATCGGAACGGCGACCTCCGGTATAATGGGTCGAATGACGTTATCCTATGGTGTAATATCAATTAAGCCGCGAGCGCATACTGGAATGGGGTGAGGGAATATGTCCTTTTTGTGGTGAACGCACCTCTTCTGGCACGTAAAGTGTTAATAACATTTTCAGGTATGGGATTTAATTGAAAATGGCCCGTAATATTTCATTAGCTGACGCATTATAAAGTGGATAAATTTTATTCCCCAGTCTAGCAGCATCGTTGCTTTGAAAATTAGTAATTCCAATGTGGGAAACGATAAAATCGCCTCCGTAACAATATTCCCTTGTAGGGATATTATCGATAATCGTGTTCGTCGTTACGATTCGTTACACAGATTTTATTGAATCTAGAATTACGGCTTGTAAATGGAATATGATTGTAAAAAGACTGTCTTGCGTTATAATGCTATTACGATTTATTGAATTTCGCTTCAATCTGAAACGATATTTTGTAGGAGATAAATAATCCGAGTATATTTTCACTTTGTTATTACTGGACTACGGACTTGATGCATTCACGAAGAAAATGGGGAAATACAAAAAAGCGGAAAGATTAATAGAAGTTATGAGTACTCGTGAATTATCTCTAATTTATTAAAACTGTTGAGAAAGAATTCGATCGCCCAATTGATGCTGGAAATTTTCATTTTGCATAAAAATCTGCTGTCTGGTTATTACTATATTGTATTGTCAAATATGTACTGAAAACTTTGCTTAATCTTTGTATTGTGCAGTTGAAAAGATTAGGCATGACATATTGAAGATACGAAAAAATACATTATCCACGAGAAATCCATTCTTAAGAAACAAATAAAATATAATATTCTCCTTTTTTACGTACGTATCTCCAGTATGTAATATAGAATTTTAACTCTTAATTAGGGTTGATGCGACTCCACTCAAATTTATGGTAATAATTATTTATTGTGCAACTATTAATAGCATAATTATTTGTGTATTCAAATGAAATTTTCATTAAATCTCACTGCGTTTCAATTTATCATTTCAATACTGATGGATATTAAATATAATTTAATTGAATCATTGCATTTTTAAAGTATACTTTGATGGTCCGGTTAAGGGTGAAAGTTTTCCACAAGCAATACACAATTATACTAATGATTGAGCAATAGTTAAATGTCTGTTATCGTAAGAAAAATGTTTGTCGTTTATTATCACTGTATTTAGATTTTTTATTATAATTTTTGACAACTTAATTATATGAAAATGCACAAATTCTTTCATATTTTTAGACAGATTTAAAATCAAATGCTCCATATCTTCCATATTTACAATAATATGCGTAAATGCTCCATATAGAGAATTCGAAATTACGATTGTATGTGTACTCCAGAAACTGACGCTTATGAAAAGATCAAATGCGCTTCAACAGCTCAATTAATCCATAGGGGGTTAGGTCACAATTCTAAATAACTCTTAACGAATCAAAATTTTAAATAACAGTTAAAAACCATAATTTTTAACCATTTTCGTTGACATTCAACCACCCGAATTCTTATTCCTACTTATAGAAAGCAATATCAATATTTTGTATCTCGCGTATTGGAAGCAAATTCGAAAGCGAAACTCATCAATAGAAAATATCAAAATAAAATTGCTGTCGATGGCACGAGTCAAAGAGGAACGCGTGGATAGAGATTGGCACATTATCAAACGAGAAAGGGCAATCGTTGTAAAATACAAGATCGAATATGACATTAAAGCGGATCGTCAAACGAGTTCCCAGACAAAAATAAGACTCGGTTTCACAAAGAACTTAGAGTGATTTTAAATTCAAATTCGACCTAAATTCATAGATCGTGTGACGTGGCGAGTCGTATCTTGGCGTTAGCTTTTAAATCACAGGTCGTTGCAGATCGTTCGCGGAGCCGGTGCCACTGCTAATGGACATTAATATTAAAAATTCTTCGGGAACAATAACGTTAAAGAAGCATAATCCGGCCGCAGAAAAGACTGAATGGAGGCGATGAAAGAACACGCGGAGGAAGTTTTCCGTCACCCTCTCTCGTTAATTCCGCACGAACGAAGCGAAAAACCATTAATGTAGCCATTCTTCAGGGACATTAGCAGCGCAGAAAGGATAATTCGTGTCCCATAAAACAGCGAATGAAATTCTCAAAATGACGGTCGTCATCGTCGGCGATTGGCAAAAATCAAATTACAGTTACTTCCAAAAATTACCGTCGATATCGACGAAAACCCGTTTTCTTTATTAAGGGTATAAAATGAACGACTATGCAGCAGTTCTACTTGAATTTTAGTAAATTTTCTTGTCGTAAAAATTTGTCCTCGATTCTGCGTGAAAGTTGTCTGTATTTTTTTTCAGTTGAAATTCAGTTTGCTCTCCACGAGTCAGCTACGTTGTTTTACTACGGCTATTAGTCGTTAACCATCATGTTTACAAATTTCTCAATTTTTGCTGTGTAGGGATTAAGAGTTTACTGCTAGCAGTAAACTTTGGTGGAGTCCGGGCTAATTTCGCTGGAAAGTTACTTCTGAGGAGCGACGTTCTAGTTTTTATCGGATCAAGAAATCGCGCGGTGAAAACTCTGAATAGCTTGCTTCAGTTAATCAGAGGCTTTTGTGAGTGTGGAGTAGTTTATATCCGCGAGGACGACGTTTCGATATAGAAATCAGTTTGTTCTATCTGAAAGCGCAGGGTGGCTCAAAGTTCAGAAGAAATTAATCTTCGATTCTCAGCGAAACATATCTTCGATTCTCGAGAAATCATCATGAATTGAAATATGGTAATTTCGTTATAAAAAACATTACAAACATTTATTTGGACTCAGGTTCTTTCTAAATGACTGTATTACCAGTTTGGCTGTTCTAGCATAAAAATTTAGAACAAGTTTAGGGTAAAGGCAATAAATAACTAGATTAAAATTAAATTAACTAGAAAAAATCGTAGATCAAGTTTTAAGCATTGGTTCTAAAGACGAAAAAATGCTTAATGTTTTTATAGACGTTTTAATTTGAAACATTTTGGACAGAACAAAAATATTTTACATTTAATTTATCAAGTCTTATTAGGACTTGTGTCCCCACTCTAGCTTCCCCTTCTACGACGCTATTCCCCCACCTTTCCGCCCGGTCACGTGACACGTTCCGTCTCTGCATGTGTCACAAAGTTGACAGAGAATAAATAAATGACTAACATGGAGGCATCAGCAGAGAACGTTTCCGTATCATTTACAGTCCGAGAAATTAAGAAATTGTAATTAGCATTGCTTGTTCAACGTTCAACAAATATAATTCATAAGGGAGATGTTTTCGTATTCATTGAGAAATCATTTCAGTCACGATAATTTGACTTTTGAACAAAAGTAATTGGAACAACGGGCTGCGTACAAACTTGAGACACAGCGTCCGCTGCGGGAGGCGGCAGAGAGTAAAGCGGAATCGTGCAATTACGAATTCGGCGGGAAATTTGAAGGTACACCTGGAAAGATGATCAAGAGAGCGGAAGTGTAACCACTTTCCGAGTGCAAATTGTTGTTCGTTTCGTTAAAGCGGGAACGGTACTTCAGCAGTACCGTCGCGTTTACGAGACCAGTTTCTAGTAAATACACTGGTTGCTTTAATAAAGCTTCGGATCTTTGATCACGAAAACACTCGAGCAAGTGATTAGACAGCGTGCTGCTGAGAAAGCGCTTACATATGTTACCAGCTAGAGCCTCTCGAACTAATTGTTCCTTCCCGTCTGTATTAGCACACGATGCGCCTATTCCCCTTTTGTGTTGCGACATCATTTTCTTATTTATGTTGGCATTTTGTTTACCGCTTCTTATAAATAATCTGTCGGCCTGCGACCACAGTGAAATAAAGGCAGGAACCGTGTGAACATGAATTTTTAAAAAGGACTTTCAGAATAAATCAAATAATATTTTACAGCAATCACTTCACACGTTACCCATGCAATATTAGTTTTCTAAGCGTGCGAGAAAAATGTAAAATTAGAATTTAGCGTCTGTCGTGCCCATTAATATAATGCTACGTAAACGGTTATGCTAGCGTATCAAATAATAAATAAATAATCACTTCGCAACAGTTTCCCATATTTTTTAATAAATTTCAACGACAAGTGTTACATTACTGTATTAAACTATGGTAATATATTTATTTATTTGTAATATGCATTCATGATTGTATTGCGGGAGCTAAGAAGTTGGATATTTATATAGATTAACATTAAGGAACGATTTTATTATTTTTTTATTAATCTCTTCTAATCTCACGGTTATTTATACATTAACATATATTGTTCCGTGTTCACGCAAGAATTTCAAACATTCGACTTTCTTCCAATTAACAGAAAGTTCACGTATCCACTGTCTACCTGGGGCAAGGCAATTTGATCTTCATCATTAAACATTAAATAGCAATTTTATTGCTTATAGACAGGGTGTGGCCAAAAGTTATGTACAAATGGGCATGAGAAGATTCCATATGAAATTACAGATGCATGAACTCTCGTTACGCGTTTTGATTTATCACGACACAAAAAGTAGGACTTTCCATTTAATGGAATCAAGGTGATCTTGAAATCTCCGAAACGCCATCGCGCGCATAAAAACAGTTCACATCGCAATATTTCCTCCCTCTGTACCATTCAACTTTTATTATGTATCATTTTCCCATATAAGTAACGGAAATATTATTGTAGACAAAGTTATTGCCTCGCCATGTCTGCAGTTCGAAAAGTTAAATCATACATCGCAGATGCGTATCGATCTGGGGACGTACCATGGTTAGATTACATTATTCACAGAATATCCAGCTGGAGTAAACTATAATAGAATCTAGAAACGTTTCTCTGAGATTGGATCCACAAGCCGCGCCGATGCGCAAAGAAAGTTGACACGGAACTTCTTCCGCGTAAGTGTTTTCTTTTGGAATTTCCGCGAAACTTTTCCTTTTTGAAATATGCTTTCGAAGTCGGTGCTCTCTAAACGTCCACACGAGTTTCCGACCCAATGTTACGTAACAAAATGTTTTTACTCCGGTCCAATGCATGATGCTAAAAGTCCACGCCAATACGACGGGGACGAATATAGACGAGCCTTCAGAAATCTTTGCGCGTTAGTCGACAAACTTCCGGCGCGGCGGCGGAGGCATTCGAGCGTGCACCAAACTTATCTGTAAGACGCGCTTCTCTTAATACACTTCTGGTCGGTCAGGCGAATAATTTCACTTAATTAAATTATTTATCAACTTGTGCTCTTAGTTTTCATTTAAGAATTTCAAGATTATTGCTCTAATTACGTTGCGCGGTGAGAAAATTTGCAATTTTGTCAAACACCAAGGAAATTTATGCCAATAGCTTCTTAAACGTAAAGATCAATTTTCAGCATGAACATAAATCGCTATAAGCAGGCAGCGGATCTTTGTGCAAAATAAAAATTTTTTGAAAACCAACATTGTTTTTGCACCGACCTAATATTTTCGGAATTTGCACACTCATAACTAGACAACAGATCTTTATGCAAAATAAAATTTTTGTACGTCAATTACAACAAACCGGAGTGAAAGAGAAAAATTTTTTTCTTAATATATTTAACAGGCTGAAAATAATGTAACAATATTTTTAAATTCTTCATATGTTTTTACTATTTCAAATTACACCTACTCATTCTTCTCATAGATGCATAAAATCCGCTGTCTAACCATAACTTAACCATGACTTAGGCTGAACTTGTTTAGTAACACTGTCTTTGATTGTCATTCCAGACCACAAACAAATAAATTCCTTGAACCTTTATTTACTGTTAATGACGACATAAAAAATTAACCACCTCAGAAATTTATTTTAATAAATTCATTGTATACAATTTAACTAGATCAATTTTTTTTTATAGTAACAAGATTTAATTGATTATGTATACTATTAGGTATTAATTTTTTCTATTTACAGTTAATGACAACATACAAAATTAACCACCTCAGAAGTTTATTTTGATAAATTCATTGTATACAATTTAACTAGATCAATTTTTTTATAGTAACAAGATTTAATTCATTATGTATACTACTAGGTATTAATTTTTTCTATCAACTTAAATAACTTGCAAAAGTGTAAAACATGCTAGTTTTTCTTAACTTCCTGCAAGAATATTTGTTTTCAAGGTACGCAAGAAACAGTAACGATGAAATTAGAAAGTATTCAGAAAAAAATTTGCCTGTAGTCACTATGTCGATCTCATCCGAATATGAAAACGTTCTAAATAGTTATGCGGGTGGCAATACCTAGCACTGCACATTTTACTTGATTATACATGTTCCAGAGAAATTCCGCTGTGTCTACACATAGCAGCGTTACTATTGTACACACGTGTTCGTGCTGCTCTGCTGCGTCAGTAGCCGACGAGTAACTATTTGGTCGAAGACTCGAAATAGTTGGCACTCCAAGTTACATTCGTCCTGCGAATTGCTCAAAACTATCTCAAGACTGCAAATTGTCTCGAGTTAATTGTTTGCCGACAATTAATTCAACGTGTCCCCGAAAAGTAACATTCGCTATTTACAAAATCATTTAGAGGAATGACTTAATCCTCCTTCGTCTTCTTAATCCCTTTTGAAACTGTTGTAATGAATTAATTCTTCGCGTTGTAATTATTTTACCATTTTTTCTAAAGAGATTCTAATGTAATTAGTTTTTACTCCGATAATGTAGTCACTCAGGATAATATTCGATGTAATTGTTTGACAAGAATTTCAAAATCAAAAAGGCTACAAATTAGAACTCTCAAAAATACTAGAAATTAAACAATGGAACGTTTGTTATCGTGGCGACCATTTTCTGAGCTCGTAAATAAAACCACGATACTGATTGTTTTGCAAAATATGAAGAGATTATTTTCAAGCTGGTAAAATGATTTACGTAACAAAGAAAAATTTTACTTATCTCCGCTTCCTTGCAAATAATATGTAAACATTTAATTTTGCATAGAGATCCGCTGTCTAATTATTACTGTTCGCGTGTTGTAATAATTTGATGATTATTTTGTAGCAAATTGCGAACGATCGAGGAAAGCTTCCGAAACGATTGTTCGATTAAGTAATTAAAGTTAAGCAAATAAATAAATTGGAAAAACAAGACTAGAATCCCGAACGGATACACAATATTGGGCTGTGTTCGGGGGAGTATTCGTGTTCCAGAAACAGCGTGGTGTTTACGAGCAGGTGGTGCCTTACTTTAATAAATGGCGGAGTACTACACACGATCGCGAAAACAGTTTCATCGGTGCGAAAGGGGTGAACAAGGGAAAGGTGGGAAGCAAGGGGAATAAAAGCGTTGAAAGAGCAAGCAAACGCTCGTCTGTTTTTCCTACGTGGCGGTCTTACATTACCAAGCTACAGCTTGGTGGTGTCTAGAGTTCACAAAGTCGAACGAGACACCGAGTTCCTCCGTTTATACTTCACCGATTGGCCTGCAGAACCAATTTACACTTATCTCTCGATTTACGTTCCGTTTGTTTCTGCATACAAGCGAAATAACACTTCTCTGAACGCGATACGTTTTACACAGTCAACAAACACGTGAATCAGCAAATGGCATTTATCGATGATATTACGCGTGTATAACATCGTAAAATATTTCAAACAATTACGAAAATACATTTATTTCGTCTTGTTTTGTTAAATTTTCATTAATAACCGGTTTGCCAACGTTTCATTACCAATAAAGTTTCTTTCGGTGAGTTGTCAAACAGCGAAGGAAAAACTCAAACGCATTCGAGCACAAAATTACTAACAAAAACTGATGTATCGATTTCCCTGAATTTTTCGTGGATATTGTTCCCGCGTTAACTTGCAGATTAAAGATTTCCGAAACATATTCACGGGCTTGCCTCTCGTGTATTTATCCTTTCGTATTGAACGAGGTCCATTTAGGCTATTTTCAACCGCGCAAAGAAAACTACGTGGGTCGAATGCTCTGCGTTAATCGAGGAACCAGCGTAGATTGCAAGACCAACAGAAGCCAACAATGAACCTCCTTTTATCGAGTAAAATAAGCGCTTGCGCTTTTACAGGTTTAATTTATATAGGTAAAGAGAAACGGTGAAATAGCAATTATACGTGTGTAATCTGTGCAACTGATCGAATATATCTACATTAGAATACCGGGTGATTAACCCGTAAGATTAATTGTCAAAATCGTCTTTTTAATAATTAACCATATTAAAGATAACCATCGCGAAATGGGTATTATTATTAGTATCTCCGTGATAGCTAATAATTCAACTTTTAAAAACAAATAAGTATTTTTGAGAAAATTTCCGAAATTCGGAGAACGGTTTTCAATTTAAAAAATTCATATGTGAAAATTAATTAATTATTTAATTTTACAAGTTTTCACTCGAAATCGTCTCAGACACGAGCATACGGTAATAAAACTAACGAACTTACTTCACGAACCAGGTTAATGTTTGACATGCAAAATCGTTCTGTTATACCATTCTACATATGTGGAAGCACACACCTGACAGTAATCATTTCATTTTCTTTGAAACCATACTTCCTGAATAGTAGTACTAAATTAAATACGAATTTATAATTTATTTTATTTGATTTTCATAGTTCCATAAATATTAGATAAATTGAAAAATGAGAATAAATTTGATTTTCTTAGTTCCATAAATATTAGATAAATTGAAAAACGAAAATAAAATTGACTTTTATAGTTCCATATATATTATGCACATTGAAAAATGAAAATAAATTTGATTTTTATAATTCCATAAATACTAGATACATTGAAAATAAGAACAATATAAATATTCGTTATTGTTTCTGTATACACATAACATACATGGATAGACAGGAACTTACAGTATTAATATCACCCACAATTTTTGTAATTCCTGTATCGGGCTTCTCGTTCAAATTACAAACATCGAGTTTGTTTTTGAAGGCGATCCCACTTAATTGGCGGATCAAAAATGTTTCCCAGCGATGCATCGTGAGGACTCTGCAAAGATACTTCTGGGTACGTCGGGGCGCGCAGGAAGTTTTCCAGCGGATCCTTTTTGCTTTTATTCCCGATCGCGGTCGGCTATCTTTCACCCATTCGTCCTATCGCGGTGACAAAAGCTAGCCGAGGGATGTTTGTCAAATTTGCCGATCCCGGACGGCTTTGGCTTTCCTCGGCGGCACGAAGATATCCCGGGCTGATCCGAGCGCGACACGCGGATCGCGATCTCTTCGCTTTTTCTTCCCTTTCGGTGTATTACCGCCTCCTCCTCCTCCTCCTCCCCGCCCCCTCGCCGCCGCCATGGAACCGTCTTTCTTTTTCTGTAAACCCGTCCGCCATGGCGTATAAAACGAAGGCTCGCGAGGAAAGTGATGTGGTGGCTCGAATCCGGTCGTAGGGAAGTTTAATCGAGGGAATACCGTTGATCCACGAGCTCTTGTCGCGGATGGCTTTCTGGCAGATAAGTTCGAATAGCTCGGCTTTTCTTTGAAAGCACGATAGGCTTTATGAGCACCGATAGCAGCTCCAGATCGGCTCCTATTGGAAACGGTATGTAAAAGAGGTCTTTGAGTTATTGAGGAATAGGGTAATTTAGCGGAGGCCGCCCTTTTCATTTATCGAGGTAGATCTCGCGTGGAACTGTCTGTTGTAGAAGGTATTCAGTTAGAGTCAACCCTCGGAAAGAGTAGACCGCACAGTTAATTTTAAACTTGAATTTTCCCTCACTTTAAAATTAATTTACTATTAAAATTCTTCTAAATTGAATTTATTATAAGAATCCCATTAAAATTGTTCGTTCGTCTGTGTATAGTTAAATCTTTACTTATTAGGGACATCAAGTGTAACACGCCGATTTCAATGAAATTTATACATGATACAGTTTGTTGAAAAATAATAATGCATCTTTTTTATCTGCAAATGATCCAAATCTAGGGGATGAAAGCAGCCCTCAAGGTTCAAATTTTTGCTAATACCTCGAGACCTGGAGGGTCTAGATTTCTTTAAAATCTGTGCGTTTTCGATCAAGGAACGTAGTCATATGAAAAGATTTCAGAAAAAATTATTTATTTAAACATGAAACAGTAATGAAATGACACGAGCAAGTAGTTGGAATAACTGCGAATCAAAATTATTTTTGTTAAAAGTGAAGATTAACACAAATAATATTATAAATATTTTAATGGAGACTTTTTTTTGAAAAAAATGTGACGCTATAAATAAAATGTAATTGGTTGATTTAAAGTGTAAACTGAGAATGGGTGAATTCTAACAAATATTATACAGGGTCTGTCAAAATACTTTCAACACCCGGAAATGAGCGGTTCTTAGCCGCCGGGGCTTCGTTTAGGTTTATTGCAATATTATTACATATAGGAGTTATTAACGAAAAACACGGACCAATGAGAGCGCGGCTACAGCACACGGACTCGTCGAACGTCAGCAGGACTATGGCGCACTTTGATTGGTCCGTGTTTTTCGTTAGTAAATCCTAGACGAAGCCCTGGTCGACATTTTGCAAAAGGAAAATATCGCTTCAAATGACCTCAGGAACCGCCCATTTCAAGGTGTTGAAGGAGTTTTGAGACACCCTGTATTTGACGGTTCTCTCGGAATCAATTCTGTATCATTTGAGATGGCAATTAATAAAATGTTCCATAGCGCAACGCAATCAGTGCTGCGAGAATTGAAGGGTGAAATTAATCGTTACGCTACGGCATTAACCCTCACTATTATCGTATCGAGGATACAGGTAAATGTAGGGAACGGGATTGTCCAGTAACCACAAAATGAACCAACAGAGCAGCCCGTATGAATAGTAGTTCCGGTTATCAAGATATGATACTGTTATGATTGAATTTCCGTTATCTAATTTCAGTTTCGTTTAAGAAATAGGTTTACCCCATGAATTCGATCCGCGATAGGTAGACCGAAATTGAAGTGAAAAGTTATTAATGTAGCATTGAGTAATTCACTACATTTGATTGAACTACAGATGAGAAGAGATATTGAATTTGGACAGTATTAGCATTTCATTGGGAACACGCGTGATTTCTTGTTGGCATACTTCATAGAAGCATTTCATTAAATTACAATTAAATTACTTGAAAGCTGTACCAAACAAGTATTAACTCTCAATTGTTGTCTCTCACGATTCGTAACAGTTTAGGTTGTTGATTTTGTGGAAATTCGCCTAATTTACTTAATTTAATTTTAATTATAATATTGATTTTGTTTCGAACTCTCAGCATTAATTAAAGTGCTGTTGCGTTTGGATTATATTTGTTAACATGTCATCGTATCAGAGTTAAGATACATTTAATTTTTCGAAGAAATAATAATAAACGTGGTCGCAATCATCCTTCGATGCCTTTTCGAGTTAAATAACATTTGCCGATCACATTGAATTGGTTGAACCAAACACTTCTTTTCGAAGAATAGCGGATTCGATCCTTAATGAAGCTTTTCTTTGAACGGACTGGCTGAGTTTAATTACTTTGAGGATGTGATTCTAATTCCCTTACATTGACTTTTGGTTACGCGGAGCGGAAAAGGAAGGGACGAAGTTAAATTTATCTCTGATCTTTCCATTTTCTTCGCTAGCCCCTGCGGAAGATTTAATTTAGTAGTATGATGCGAGAAGAAAAGATTGCGGTCTACGAATGAATATTTAAATTGAAATTATATCTGCAGTTGGGAAAAAGGAACGATTTATGCGCCATTTAATTGAAAGAATTCTGAAAGCTTTCATTGAGGGGTTATTGATTCCGTTGTACAGGCAAATAAAATGTAGAATCGAGGGAAACGCGAATGTCGTGGCTGATCATTCGGTAAAAAGTAAGAGTATTTTTAAATTCGCTGAAAAGTAAAATTCTTTTTGTTTTAATATAGCAGGAGAATCAATCATTATAGATTTACACAAGTCATTTGTTTATTCATTATAGAAAGTCTTAGACAATGTATTATCAGTATCAAGAATGTTAGGCTTTAGGGTATGCGTACCCCATGGTTAAAACTTTTATCGTATGGTTGTTGTTCACTCGCTATTATAACGTTTTTAGTCCTTTGACTGCGAATAGCGCTGTTACGTGTTTGAGGAAAATCATCCGCGTGTGCTGTCGCCTCAAAAAGGTGTTTGTCGCTAAGCGTATCAACTGTGCTTTCGTTTATGCAAGACAACGCAATCGTCTTGTTCCTCGGCAAGTCAAAGGATTAATGGTAAATATGATCTTGCATAAAATTTTCATTCACTTAAAAAAGCGTGAGAGGTCACCTAAGATGAAACAGTGTGGCAAGCATTGAAAATCTTGATAAAATATTTACAATTCATTTATGAATATCCTATTTCCTTCTGTCCTTTTTCATTATCCATTTTCACTCGGCTTTCACCGATGTATTTTTCTTTAATAGCCACGTAGTAACATGACCTTCAAATTACCTTGATCTCCGAAGATGAAGGTGAAACTTAAATTTTGTTTGTGAGAAGAATGGAAACTTTGCGAGAAATGCTAACACATGTAAATTTGTAAAAAGTGTTTACAGCTAACACCTAATAAAATGATACAGTAAAAAAAATTAAGTCATTGAAAATTTCACGATGAATGTAAATTTTAGTACATCTTGATATTCTTTGTGCTACACAATTTAAATAGAAATTCTGGGGTGACACTTAAATGAGACACCCTGTATGTAACGAAAATATTCTAGATTAAATGGAACATCCGAATTCCAAGAATTCTAGTTAAATAAAAAAGGATTCGTCGTGACAGAACTCGTCAAGCGTGGAACACTTCGAAACTGCTATACTATTTTCATTAGACGTATTTTTAAAAGGAAATTAATTGAAACGTAATAAAGTGATGTACTGAGCAATAATAAAATTTTCGTGACAGGGCTCAAATTCGAATAAAAAATATATTTGTATTTCCTTCAGTAATTTAACAGCCTAATTGATACACTCTTTCGACTCCCCTTAATTGTTAATACTAAACACAAAGCCTCGCTGAAATGATTAAAAGAAAAATAGTAAAACCCTTCACCGTCTGATGTAAAACGCCATTTTCGAAAACTTCAAGAAAAGTGAATAGCCCGTGGCTCGCGGCGAGGAAACTTTACAGCCACGTCGGACAACTAGAACATTTTTATAAAAATTATTCTCATGGTTATATAACAAGGAAAAAATTTTCTTAAAAAAGATATTTTGTGATTACGTGCCAGGATTAAAAGTTTCATATACAATTTTCTTATTTACTAAAAACTGATATCTTTAAAAATATTGTATAATTATATCACAGATTAAAAATAATTTTTCATGAGAAATGTAAAATTAATCAGTGCAGTGTTCAAGTTTACCGTGCATCAACGCGTGTGAGAGTTGAGATTGAAGGCACAGGTTTAGGTGTATGTTGAAAGACAAATTAGGAATCGGTTGCACTTTGCCTGCGGTGGAGCTTTTAATCACGTTAGAGTGTAGTGCGTCGTTTGTAGGGTTATCTGCTTTACAAGTTTCAGAGGGAAAACAGATTAATTTCTATGATCGTGGCATAAAGGCTAATGCATCATAAAGTGCACTTTTATTAAGCGTGCTTCAGAGATGAATTTTTTATTGCGGGTGGAATGCTTTGAAAGCTTGTCCGTATGTTTTGATCAGTCGCCCAGGCCAATCGGGATATTTCTTTGTATTTAACCAGTCTTTTGTAAATTTCAGAACAAAAAATTCGCGTGAGGCGAACGCCGCTTTCTGAGAATTAATTATCCGCTCCCGGCGAAAAGATTTCTGCCTTTTGTAATTGTCGAGGCAAGCGAAATGGTTGGCCCGGAGTACGTAATATTTTGTTAATAGTGTTTCTAGTCTATGCAACGTTTCCTTCCATTAATAATATTAAATAATGTTTTACACGGTATTTCATTAACACATTTTTCGCGAGCGTTGCGTTCAACGCGACAATGTTCAAAATTAGTGTTTCGTAATTAAAGCAGTTTCCTCGGGGAGATTTCGCGCTGCTTGAAATGGTATAAACATTTTATAAAAATCCTTTCATTACAAAAAGATTTCATCAGTTTAGTGGTAGATTAAAAAAATATTCGTAACACAAACATAAAAAATAATAATTATTTGTAAAAAGTAAGAAATATTTGGTATGTTTAGTATATGTATAATGTTTTGTCTTAAGTTAATGCAACAGTTTCTTTCAAAGTATAGAAATATGAAATTTTAAAATCTATTAGATTACTTGGTCTTTGATATCAATCATGTTCTACAATTAATATCTAACTGTTCCTACATTTTACATTTGTAATTAACATTATCATTTATATTTAACTTATTACCTTCCTAATTCGCAGTGAATCCTAATCCGTACAGTAAATTTTGATAGGGTTTATTTATTTTTATTATTGAAAATCTAAGAATTTTTAATTTGTACGAAGAATCATGGTCCAGTTAAAACGTTGGAATCGCAAATAAAGTAAAGTTATTACTCATATTTACACTGTGTAATACAAATTACAGAGTTCCATATTGAAAAAATTAAAGTTAAAAGAAATTTGCATCTACTCGCTAATGCCTGGAGTTATACATATAAAATTGAAATACACTGTCTATTAAATTTACATTTTGCAATTTTTCAGAGACTAATTTACATTATTATAAATTCATGAATCTTTAGTAGTCTATACAGGGTGTCCCAAAAATGTTGTCCTTCCTTGAATGGGGCAATTTCTGAGATCATTTGAAATAACTTCGAAGTTTAAACTTTCTCTTGGCCGTCACTGTGTTTATGTAAAGCTGTCCCGTAGTCGCAAATTAAAATAAAATTGATAAGAATGTATCTATCCAAATTTTTAGCCATTCTCTTTATAATGTATACCCAAAGAAATAAATTAATTGAATAATTTCTCATGGATCCATCTTTACGATCTCAATAGTTATAAATTAAAAATATCAGAAGTGAACCTAGTGTTAGCACATGTACATACCGGCAATTATTCCATAATTTTTGGAAGTCTATGGCACGTGACTGAGGATTTATTCATAGATTCAAACTGGAGATTATTGTGTAAAATTATTGTTCAGTTATCGAAAATTGTATTGATAATGTTCCGGTAGATAACGTGTCAAGAATGCAAAGCTCGATAGAGATCGATCACGCGCTTGGCGAACCACTTACGTCCCAAATTTTCCAGGTGGTCTTCCACCATTTTCTTTCGCGGAAGCGTGGCTCGACTCGGCTCGGCTCGAAATGTTCTCAGGACATATCGGATCTTTGAACGAGAAAAGAACGGCACTCGATAAGTATGCATTCAGCAAATGCCCCGTGGTTTCCGCACGAGTAACGATCAATAAATAACGAAGTTCCAGCTATTGTACATGCACCGGTGTACTAACAATGTCTTTATTTCGCTTTTCCCTTTTGCCGGCCCTCGTTCCACAGTCCAGGTAGAACAGCTTCATTCGTATGTAAAGTGCAGAAGTAAATTTCGGAAAATTCTTCCGGCGTGTTGAACTTAACTGGAAACTGCGCCGTTAGTTTTACGCTTCTTGCACGAACGATATTTCCACAGCCTTTCTAGAGGCGCATTCGCGCGGTGACCCACCCCCTATCGACACATTGATATATGCATATGCAGCGGCCCGCTTTCGCGATTGAATGTTTAATCCCGTATCGATCCCGATTTCTTGATCCCGGTTACCACTGCTACTCGGCATCCCATGGATTATCTATTATTAGCGTTACCGCCTTATACGAGGACGCTGCCCCTAATGATGATTAAAAATCGACGAGCAGTAATTAAGGGGCTGATAAATGGCTTGCAAGCACGATTAGTGGGATTAACCCTCTGGGGACCGAGTATTATGTCGACCTGGAAATATCTTATAAAGTCGTTCTGCATAAACCCCGTCACGCTGGACCGTATGATTTATCGTTATTCCATCTACCGATTGTTGCTCGACCAATTCTACATTCTCAACATTAATCCCTTACGCATTTATGACTTAGGAAAATTTTCAAAAATTCTTATAATATAAAATTCGATAGAATATGTTGTTTTATCTATTTTTGATTTACAAAAGCAACCACGGCTGAAAATAAGATTTTATTTCATTCCTTCAATTTTATTACAGTAATTGAAAATTGCATAAACATACGCAGTCTAGTCATAGCATTCTACTTAGTTAATAGCATTATTATAGTAAACATCTACATCTATTTACAATAGAAAGCTGAATTCTCTGTATAATTTTCAAATTAATGCTGTACTGAATATTAATACATGAAAATTGAGTTGTACGAGTATATTTTTCTAGTGTTTATTATGCAAATGTATTTAAAATTGCAAAAATTCATTTACCTGTCAGAGAGCTATTAATGTTGAATAGACTGTGGATTTTACGAAAAACTTGGACTTATTAAGATTGTTAAAGAAGAAAAGGAAGGTCTGTATAGCCACTGTTTGTTGCAATTGACGTCAACAATTTTTATCTTGCATTGAGATCCGCAGTCATTACTTCGCCATTAACTTCAGCTTTAAAATATTCGATTGTAATATCAGTGGCCGTAATAACGAATATTAGAACTGGATTGAATGAACAATAAATCAGGAAAAATAAGTCAGGCAAAAGTCAAAGGTAAGATTTGCAAGTTTGAAAAACAACCCGCGAATTACGGTCAGTATTTAATCTTATTTAAAGCTGGAGCTAAACGGTTGACATGATCGTATTTATCTACGCAGTAAGTTGATAATGATAGAGGAACAAACGGACATAAACTGCTTGGCTTCTCAACCGTGTCCACGTTTCTCTGACCAAGGTGACGACTGGTCAGATACATATAATAAATGAAATAAGTTCAGGGATATCATTGAAAGTTGCGCGAATTCCAGTACCTACGCCTGACAGCTCGAAATATGGAGTATGGGTGGTCTTGGATTTCTTGGCTTCTGGTAATTACTACTATGTAAATCACCATAAATTACTAGGTAGCACTTAGTTATGCTAGACAATTGGATCGTTCCCCGTTGTTACTGTTTAGGTCACCACTATAACGTACAATATCGGTGAACAAATTAACTAAACAAAGTTACTAAAACCTAACTGGCTAGAAGGTAATAAAGAACATTATCATTGTAAATAATTTATAATTAAGAAATAAACTATAGTAACATAACTGGCTTCATTACAAGAGTCGCAATTAATGTAACTAATAACAATTTGAAGCTTATACGATCTCGAAATCATTTAGCATCGTTTAAAGATCTCTAAATTGAATTCCTCAATTACAAGATGGGTCTTTTTACCATTAGAAACAATATTTACTCACAATAAACAACAAATAGAAATAATCAACCAACAAGATCGTTAATAATTTCGCTAGATTGTACAGCATCATATGGCCCGATTAATACTCGTCGTCCATATTTATTTAAACTTTTGTTCTCTTCGCTGTGATATATACATAAATGATAATTGCATAAAAATGTCAAGATTGTCAGATAACAATATCATTAAATTTCAATATTATTAAATTATTTCACCAAGTTCCAGCAATACAAGTATGAAAACATTGAAAACTGAATCATATGTTGAAATGATAATGAATCATTGCATAGTGTGCGCCCAAGATTGAATATTATAATAAAACTACCTGGCACAATCAATATGCCAAAAACGATGTTCATTACTCCGTAGATGTATGAAATATCTCCGGCTGCCACTACACTTGACACAACTATCATATTGCACAGCGAAGCTTCGGAAGCCCATAACAAATGAAGCCAAGCATCTTGCTCGGGACGAGGAAAAACCGCAAGAGTGCACAACGCGCTCAGGTAACAGCTCATTACAATCGCGCGGCAGCGTTCCGAAGGAGTTCTCTAGCAAGGGAAAACGTTTCCCGGTTCCCAGTGCCCGATCCTTCCGTTCCGTAGCCGTTCTCGTTCGGCTCGCAGTTTATTTCAGCGAGTCCGGAGAACCCTTTATCAGCCTACTATCCGTCTACGTATCCCCAGCGACCGGCGACATTTTTTCTTCTCGTTCCGGGACGTCATCTGGAAAGGGCAGCTCCGCAGGGAACGCAGAGTAGATGAGCGTAGGGTGAGGTAGACGCCGCGCCGGACAGGCTTGGGAAGGGTTGACTGGTTGGTAAGGGACGGAAGGGAATGGAAGGGTTAGGTTGTCCGTGCAATCGGTGGGATAGTCCGGACCCGCGATTTGGCAGCGATCCACCAGCGGCTCTCCGAGCTGGACCGTGGCCAAGTTTCCTCGCCCGGATAGGGATTTCGGTTCGATGTGCGGCGACAATATTCTACGTTTATACGGGAACTAGTGTGTCCCCCATCATCCCCTAACCCCCTGGTCCCTCCCTCGCCATTTCCCTTTCACCCCTTACTTCACCGGCGGCGTCCCCCGTCCAACGTTCGATTCTGCGGGTCGACAGCGCGCAGCCATTGTATCTAGCACTCGAAGCTGCTGGTTCATTTCGTTGCTCCATAGGCAGCTGAAGCGACTTATCGAGTGATGAAGTATATAGACGCACGTAGCCTGAAAACCGCTGAACGTGCCCCGTTGAATACCTATCTGCCAGCCGTACACCGAAAGACGGTGATTCCGAGAGTGATCGAGCAACCGATGGGGGAGAACGGTACAGGAAGAACGCTCGATGCGGTGCGTCTTCTTCGGGGTTCATTGATTCCGTGGTTCCGCTGCAAGCCGCGCCGCGCCATGCCATGCCATTCCGGAACGTTCACGACCTCGCGAAGCTAACTTTCTTCTTCTTGCGAACGCCCCTCGCGTCTCTTCGTCTTCTATCTTCTCGACCCCTTCGCTGCGGATATCTACTTTTTGATTCCACCAGTTATTCGGTCCGACCTTTTTGCCTATCGCTTCTTGCCGTTATTTCAGCGAGGTTTTTCCTTTCAACGGGACCCGACTTCATTTGTTTCGCCAGCCGTTTGTACCAGCGGACGCCGATGTTTGCACCAGCCAAGATTTTTGGCTGGTTTACAAGAGTCCGTTGAGGGGAGCGACTCTCGTGTAACAGGTTTGAAAAATCGAAAGTTTGTTTCGCGTAAATCGACGGTACAACATTTCAAATTACCCCTTAATAAGAGCTTTCTTCTACACATACTCTAACACTGCGTTTTATCTCGATATTTTGTAATATTTATTTTTTTTGCATTGGTAAGTAATACCGGGTGAGACAAAAAACAGCTAAATATCTCTGCCATGATTGAAGATGGAAGAAAATGTTGAAGAAGAAAGCTAGTTCTGTTCGAAGACGTAAATGCGATGTAAAAAGGTGTTATATATGTGTGAAGAATTATCGGCGCAAGGTTCGATCATTTAAAACAATTAGCTATGTTATGTTCTTTAAAACGTTACGATTCGGATGTGAATCTGTACAACGTCTATTTGGCCACATTTGCTAAAAGCTCCTTTCTCGCTAGTTACTGAAATGTCATCAATCAGTATATTAAGAACTTTCTTCAAAAAGTCTTTCGACACGGTTGTGTCTAAGGCAGGGCCCGCTGGATAGCCTTACTGATGAGTCCTCCAGCGGGTCTAGGACGAAACACCACCTCCTGTTCCTTTAAAAATTTTTAGCAAACGTGGCCAAATAGACGTTATACAGATTCACATCCGAATCGAGAACATAGCATAGTTAATTGTTTTAAATGATCAAATCTTGCGCCGATAATTCTTCACACATATATAATATTAAATTACGATCGATAAAAAAAAACCTAACATTAAAAAGGTGTTGTTGCCTTTAAGGTCATTCGAAGGTCATCGATAATTTTTGAGATGGCACCGTATACTATTCTCAATTTCATAGTGTAGCAGCTGATGTCAAGATGATTTCAACGATGAGTTATACTATGACCTTCAAATAACCTTGCATTTAGCTGTTTTAATTATAATCTCTATCTTTTAATTATAATTGATAAAAATTTGTTAGATCGATTGGAGATTAATTTAAGAAAAATAAATTAATTTCGCGAAACTTCATAGAGATTGAGAGACATTGGAAAATGCGATTCACGAACATATGGGGTCGTAATAGAGGTAATTGACACGATGCGTTCAAGAGTTCGTGCAGGGGTCATACGGTGTATGGACCCCATCCTCGATGGGTTTGAAAATACTGATAGACATATAAGCGTCATAAGCACTCCTAAATAAAATTTTCAAACTAATAAACCTTACTTCTGCATGTCAAATCCATATGCACGGCGATGTTTTTAAACTGTTATTTGCCAGCCGCCGCAGAACGGTGATCCAATTCTTTCTCGCACAACGCGAATAATAAAAAAAAGAAAAAAAAAACAAGAATACAAATAATAAACGAGTTCGTTATGAGAAGTGGCGCACAAATAAATTTTGGAAAAAATTTTTCTCTCTCCGTATAGAATCTCAATTAATCGGTGCAAATGTACCAATCAACGGTTTAATGGTACTCCATATCGCAGCTGAGTCATCGTAACAAATTCACCTGCGCGGGGCTGCGCCGCGAACTCTCCCCCTTCACTGTTGTGTTAACTCTTGACCCCGTTCGAGAATTTTGGAAATTCGTTGTTCAAAAAAATTGTTTATGACACGAGCTACGGGACACGACGAGCCGTCACCATGGAACAGGAAAATTCGTGTTCCTGTAGGTTGTTGCATGTGAAATTAGACGTACGCAACTTTCTTCTGAAATTCTTAATGAAAATATTCTGCAATTAATAGTCCTTTTGAAAACAATATTCTTAGCTTTTTTATATTTTCCGCTGTTTTATATTTCACCCAGTCACTTTCTTTATGAATGCATAAAAATCTGCGGTCTAATCATGATAAGAATCTCGTAATTAACATATTATTTTGATTGTAAAATGGTGAAAATTGAATTTTTTGGCTCAGAGTCGCCACTAAAAATTGCTGTACCATTATTCAAAATATTATTAATGTAATTGTAATCGCTAGTCAATTGATAAGGTAGGACTGAGGGACACTTGTGTATCGTCGAGAATCGTTAGAAAATTAGTATAAGAAATAGTTATTGTAAGAAGGGAATGACGGCAAATAATAAACTTTAAATATCGTTTCTCTTACAGGTAAAATCATCGTAACTAGTATAAGTTAGGTCATAAGATTGATAAATGTTAGAAAAAACTCAGTTTAGTTTAATTGCCTCAGGTCATTCCAATAAAGAAAAATCGCATTATATTCATATCATTAAGTATGTTGGTATCTAATCAATTACTAAACAGTTAAGCATTGTAGGAGATATTATATCAATTTCATATCTATAAAATGACGAAAAATAGTATAGAATGGAATTATTGTAGGTTGAAAGAAATGTTTAATTTTCAAGATAAAATAGCTCCGAGTACAAAGGGTTAACAAATGAGATCAGCTATAAGTCCGTCTCTTCGATTTGAAATATGAGTTGCCCAAAGCAACGCTGATTTTTTCATTTTCAATTTCTCCGGATATTGTAAACTACAAATTTACTTTGATTTAATGTAAGTTAATGTGTATATGCAACATGTATACGCACATACTGTACTTCATCTTAGTGCAGCAGAAATGAATCTCATTGGAGATTCAAAATGCTTAATGAAAAACAAAAGATACAAGTCTTTGTATTTTTCAGTCTATCTTAATCAAGTATTAGCTCACGGAAAGACCCGGTTTTTATCTGTTTCATGGTATAAAGATTTTCTAATTAATTCCAGCTATTTCATAGAAATTGTGGTGGCTTCGCGCGTCGTCGGGCAATGAAGTCGGCAAAGGTTGAAGGACAGGGCAAGCGTCGCTCGTTCGTTTCGCTTGGTCTTTGTTGACGCGTTATAATTCAACGATATGCCTATCGATCTACATAGCCGCAGGCACCATGTTTGAGAAGGATCAGCTTACTGCTTCGTCGGTTTCCGGTTGCTTTGTACGTGGCCACAGTTATTTCCCACTTCGGACGAGGAATTAGTTCGTTCCACGGAATCGATAGATTTATCGAATAATAAATCGTGCGTCCATTGATGGAGAAAATCTGGCGCGCTCACACTTCGATGCGAAAATAAATTTCTTATTCAGTGTCCAGCTTGTTGCAATATTCAGGTAGAAAATCTTTATTTTCCCTAAAGATCCGCTGGCTACACTGATCAGTAGACAGCGGATGTTTATGCATTTATGGCAAAAATTAGTATACCGTTATATTATTTTCGACCTATTAAACATATTAAGAAAGAAAATAAATTTCTCTTTCTCTCCAATTTGTTGTAATTGACATAAAAAAATTTTACGAACGCACTGTCTCATGATATTGTCGCGGAGTGTGTCTGTCAGATCAGTTGCAGGCTATGGTAAATATCGGTGGAATTACCTCACTCGATTGCCCGACCTGGTAGCGATATATCTCTACAATAGAAAAGATATTCTCGATGCAGCTATCGAATCCGCTTCGCGTATACGTAGCCAATTCTTTAATGGCGAACGCGCAGCCGAGACAATAACTCACGGTTCAATTCTTATTTGCGTGGCGCAGCAGAAATATAAAATGAAGGGATCGGCGAAAATACAGTGTCTGTAATTGCGAATCATCAGTTGGTGAATGGTAATGTAATAAGTGACGTCGATAAGGAAAGCTAGTTTGGCCCCGGATGAAAACCACGGGGAAGGAAATCGTTCGGTCAGCAACGTAAAATTGCTGAGCGGAGGCAAAAGACGGAAAAAGGGCAGAGGGGTGGTGGTATAATGGATATTGGATGAAACGTCCGGGCGCGCGCGCAAGGAAAAAACGAATTAAATCCATTTGCTCGTCACCTTATCGTTAAGTCATAATTGCGAGGTCGACATTCGATCGTTTGTACGCTTTGCCGAGGAAGCATTAAAACGTTCGTTCGGTCCCGATAAAACAGCCGGCGGAAGAATTACGCGCGGGAAACGTTGATACATAGCCAGATAAACGGGAGAGGGAGATCAAGTTCAATGGATTTCTAGTAAAGCCCCGTAAGGAATATCGAAGGCATCTTATCTCGAACGATATTTGTAACCGGCATTCCGATTCCTGCCAATTTACGTTGCACTTTTCAAACCGCCAGTCGCAATTACTTCGTATTGACTGCGGATCGAAGCTCGACGCGGTGTTACCAAACCTAGAACGGTTGCTATACAGATTCCTACGAGTTTATTGTACCGTAATTATTGGGTAGAATGGAAAATTGTAGAAATTCTACACCGGTGTGCTGTCGACGAGATGCTTGAAGATTTGCCATTAGAATATAGCGTTTTTTTGTGATTGTGATATCGAGTATAGTATTATAATTATACTATAATACAGGGTGAGGCACTTAAAACCGGTCATCTGAATAACTTGGCTGCTATTGGTGATAGGAAAAAATGCGTCAAACTTGTCTGCTATCAAGGGGCTAATCATCCAATGTTGCTAGTTTTTTGATAGGTGAAGGCGTAAGAAGATATGATGATCAACTCTGTTTTTTTAAATGGAATGTCCTATTTTTTGTACCACAGATCGATAGAGTATCACTGAGTACAACAGTGTTGACCGTCACAGGTCCTAAACCTAATAGTTAATGAGATATTAGCAATAGTTTGTGTCAATGTCCCCGAGCAATTCGCGAAGACGACAGTGTTTATCTAACAATGTTTACCAGACAAACTACTGCTAATATCTCATTAATTATTAGGTGTAGGACGTATGAAGGTCAACAGTTTGGTACTCAGAATTTGATACTCTATCGATCTACATGTAGTATAAAAAATAGGACATTCCATTTAAAAAACAGAGTTGACCTTCATATCTCCTTGACGCCTCCACCTATCAAAAATGAACCTTTGAGGTACTGGAGTATACAAAAATAACTCGGATATCCGGGTATCTCAAATGATATCTGAGATGGATGAAATATTTGAAACAGCCTTTTATTGGAATAAAAATAATTTTTTTCATATTATTTTATCATAAAAAATTATTATTATAGCAGAATTACATGTAAATTCCATTTTGTAAATATTTAGAATATTATGTAAGTATTCAGACAATTTTGGTCCCCATACTATATCCCAATTAATTTATACATACAAGTATTTGGCCGCATTCGACCAAAAGTAGAGCTTTTAGCGATTGAACCGGCTGCATCTTTCAAAATGCACAAGCTAAATTTTGGTCCATTTATCCAAATGAACCAGGCTTTGATCACAATGTTACTTTAATAGAACTTTGTTAATATTCTGTATGATACGAGAGCGGCTTTGATGTTATCGGGAATTCGAAAATAGAAGCATGCTGCCTACCACAGATCATATACCGTTATAATATTATTATTGTTTCATTATCGTATTTATTTGCTGAAAGTTAATTGATTAGCAATAAATAATAGAAATTGCATAAATTCTATTTATTAAACATGAATTCTTTCACCATTTATAGAGTAGTACTTAACAAAGATATTTTCACCCCCATATTATCATGAAACGAAGAGATCTGAAATTTTTCGGAATAGGCAAACAACATTGTTTCGCAGTCAAGAAAAAAAAATGGATTATCCCTGCTTATCCTGTTTGACCCTTCCGCACCGTGTTTTCAGAATGTCTTGTCCTGAGGGGGTGGCTATAGTTCCGACAGGGATTAAAGAATACGTCTTTTCGGAGGAGACACTGTATAAGGTCAGTTGATCCCATCCATATATTTGATTAGTGCCGGAGCGAATGGGCGCAATGGGCAAGGTAGTACGCTGGGCAAGCAACCAAGCCCCTCTGTCCAGCACGTAAGGACCAAAGTGCACTCGACGAGGGTCTCGACAAACGTCATAGCTCCCGAACTTACGAGCACACGTGTACGTGTGTACAAGCAAGCATACTCACGTATTTCATTGAAATAGAAAGGGTATTCGCCGGGCACAGAACAGTTGAGCCTCGCTTTCAGGAAGCTCGTCCATCTGTCGCCGAACGCATGAGGTCCGCCCTTGTCGTGCTGGCACACTCTACCAACCCGCGAGTACACCGCCTAAAACACAAATGGGGACTCTCGAACAATTGGCTCCTTCGATTCTTTCCTCTCGTCTCGTCGCGCCGCACCTCGCCGCGCCTTGTCCTGCGTCTTGCTCGCGATCCGCGCGCGGCCATTGTATTCTCCGCTGCCTTCGCGTTTCATCGTCTCGATGAAGAATGAACAGAGAGAAAAAAAAGGGAAACACAGCCGAACGGCGAACGTCTTGGCGACATGAAAATTTATTCGAGAATAATTTCTTTGACAAAGGCGAAGAATACGCTGGCCACGCTCCGCCGACGGGGTATTGAATATTCACAATTTCAGACTGCTATTTTGAGTGCAAACTTTACCTTGCCACAATTCATGAACTCCACGGCCGTCTCCCGGTAGAAGAAGAAGACGTAGTCCTCGTAGGCGAACGAGCTCACGAAATTCGGCCCTGTAATCGCAGAATTCAATTATTGTATTAGAGCGAGCAATGGCGGACGGTTTGAATAAATGTAAAACGATTATGCGAAATTACATGGCGCCATTCGAATTTTTTACGACATAATTTCTTAAGTACGGTCGGTGGCTAAGGATTTTTCAACAATTGATTTTCAACAGATTTTTCAATAACGCGATCTGACAATTTCGTTAATTTTTAATAAGCGTTCTAACGTAACTTATTCACATGGAATTTGTATAATATAGATTCTAAAAAATTTGTTCCATAAAAACACTTTTTGAAGAAGTTGCTAACACCGTTTGCCGAGTGACAATTTCAGATCGTTTATTTATTGGTAGCTGTAAAACTTCTATTTTACGTTCTTCGTTTATCCACGCATTTATACAGCTTATTTTTATTATAACAAGTACACAAACATGGAATTAAAAAAGTTTAAAGAGGATCTTAATTTTCTAATATTTTTTTAATTCAATTTTTAATATAGTAATATATCCTAGTGTCGTTTAGGCAAAAAGATTGGTGCATTATTTTTTCAATATTACAGACCAGTCTGTCAAGTTTTATTTGACAAATATTCTATTTTTGAAACTTTTTCTTTTGAACAAATATAGTAGAGATGAAATGATTAGTTCATTTCGTCGATCGATCCTTCATAACGCAGCAATTCCAGTGCGTTCCACGATAAATCGCCCGGCAGGATCGTCGCGTGGATATTACGATCGATCAACAAAAAAGTGTTCGGCAGATAAGCTCGGAATGGATTACGTAATTTGTGTAAAACCTGCATAACGAATTCGCGATACAATTTATCGGCTATAAATAAGAAGGACTAGAGTGGTGAAAAAACGGGGCACGCCCGAGAGATACGTAAACTGCGGGGAGTAATTTATGTAAAGCTTCTTACATCGCTTAAACATCATCTATTATATAGGAGTCCGGGCATAACAAACACAATACCGTGCGATAACTTTTCACGTGCAACGATGTCGTAAAATTTTATATGGATATGGTACGATGAGGAGATACGACCATTCGAAAATAGGATGGGGGAAATGGCTGAACCGTTCTATTACGCGGCATTTGTTCAACCGTTCCCATTAAAGTGTCGATTAAAATATGATATATTTCAATTACGTGTTCCCGAATTTCACTGGTTCCGCTGAAACGATTCGTTCCTCGTTACTTTGTAACAGTAACCGGGCAGTGTATGTTGAAAATATATTTTTTTTTTGCAGATTTTTAACGATTCCTAGATTTTAGATTTAGATTTTTACCGATTCTGGATTATTTAAATTATTTCATATATAATCATTTGTATTTTATATTCTAATCATTGTTTTCTAATTTTAGGGCGTTGCTTATATAAAAAGAATCAGTAAAACATAAAAGGAGGTACAAAAAGAAGTTAATATTTAAAAAATAACAGCACAGTTTAGATTTTTTTAAATTAAAATTTCAAAACATTTACAAACCAAATCATGTGAAAATCTTAATAAACATTACAGATTACAATAAAAATATTACGGTATAAATTTAGCATAGCAGAATATACATTTTCTGCACAAATATGAAATAAAGAATATTTTTATTCAAAGTGTCCAGAATTAATTCCACCAAGTGTACATAATACATCCATGATTCTGTCTTTTGTTGTAACTCTTTATCGTTGGGTAGAAATTCACGGCTGTAATAACGCGTTCGATAAGGGGTCTATTAATGAGCGTGCAATTCAACGTCGGTTAAAATAATTCCTCGGAGACGAAAGTTCGAAGATGAAAAGGGTCGTGGGCGTAATTCTGCAATTGATACCGATGAACTGGGGAGGTGGGGCGATGATATTCGAGAAACAGATTGAGAGGTTGCGAATGAACTGAAAGTTATTCAGTATATAGCTTTGAACTTCGAGAATAAAAACCGCAATTACTTTTGCACGAATTCAATAGTGAAACATCAACGAGCAGACGTGCCATGTAACAAGATCAAGCGTTGAATTGAGGATCTTCTGGGAGAACTTAATGTAAGAGATCCGTGGTTCACTGATAACTGAGCAAAATGGATGTGGACTTCCGTATGAAATATGAAAAAAACGGAAAGAAGACGATAATCGGTGACATCCTAGAAAACAATTCGCTCCTCTCAGAATAGTTAGCGAACGCCAGTTATGAAGGAGTATATCCGCCGACATATTAGGAACATTCTGACCGTGCGCATATTCTAATATAATCAGCGTGACTTCCATTACCGTTTAGCTGGTTCAGATCCGAGCGCTCCGTGCGAATCCTGTCCCTGTGAATCAGCGGCTCTCCGCCGGAGAAGTCAGCCACTGTTGCGGCATATAACTGTCCCTCTGAAACATGCATAAACGTTCTTGTCAGTTCTTGTCTCATCTCCAACCGTTCTGTCATTAATCTTCGCCCGGAGAATATCGTGTTATTTTTACCCACTCTCTCTCCCATTTGTTTCGGGTTCCGAAACCGAGATAAGTAATTACTGCAGTGGCCCTATAAAAATATGATTGCTCCACAATATACAGCGTGGATGAATAACTTTCACCACTTTAAATATTCCCGTTATTAGTAATAATACGAAAAAAAATATACAGAACTCGCATGGTACAGAGAGTTTTTATATGGGTGATGAGATTTCGGAGATTTCAAGGTCACCTTGACTTCTTTAACAATAAACTGTCGGTCAAATGACCGGTTTCATATTTTTCATCTTGCAATTATTGAAATTATAAAGTTACTTACATGGAAATTGATTCGATACATTTTTTTATCCGAGTACATCTTTTTTTATTTGGAAGCTTAAATGGAACTCCCCATAGGAGGTTATAAAGCTACACACGACGATTAACATATTGCACAAAATTTAAATAAATAGAGCTTTGTCATTTTTATAAGCTGAAATATTTTAATCACTTTTAGTGCTCAATAGGTTTACCCTGTATGGTGAACCGATAGAGTATCAATCTTTCTGCGTAACCCAGACCAATCAGTAACAACTAAATTATTTTAAATGTTCATTTGCAATTTTTACGTGCGCATGAAATCGTAATTTACAAGTTTCAACTTGATTTCATAGTTTCATAGTGAACAAATTATTGAACTACATTTGCAATGGTGCAGAAAGGGGGATGCAATTTTGTTTTCGGTTTAGTTTATGGTTCTAACAATTTAACGATAAGAATATAGAAGAGGTATTGTTTGCTAAAAAATCTGGAAAAGGAATACCAAGTACAAGATTTAAAATGAATAATTTAATTTTTCTGCAATTGCTGTGAGAGAAAATAAGAAAATTTTGAATGATGCGTGCCCATTGAACTCATACCAGGTTTCATCATAATTTTTGTGTTAAGAAGACGATTAAGTAGACGAAGTAGAGCGGAAACGGATTCCATCGCTCCGCTAATACCCGCTGGGTCAAGTTAGGGGCTCGAAACTTGAGATAAAACGTTTTTCTTAGCAAATTATCGACCCATCAACGATTCGATTTGGTCCTAGAACGTCTCTGGCCCCGTTATCCAGTCATACTTTTTAATATGAAATGTTGTTCCACAATGAGTATGTCGAAAGTTTGCTGGAGAGTCAGAATGACCCGGCGGTTAGCGGCCACGGCGCAGCAAGAATATCATCCGTGAAGGTTAAAGGGCAGCTTCATCATTAAAAAGATTTGAATCTTTCTCAACTTCCTTATAGTTTTACACCTGTAGAATTATTAACATTGGTACCTTCATATGATTTAATACCAAACCTACCAGTGCCGATCAAATGACCGGTTTTATATTTTTCATTTCGCAATTATGGAAACAATGAAATTGCTTACATGGAAATTGAGTTGACAAATTTAAAAAAAAATAAAATAAAAATTGCACAAAATCTAAATACATATGTAATATTTTTTAAGAATCTCTTCAAATACAATATTAATCAAAATAATTTTAAAGCAAAAACATACTATTTCGTTTGCAACGTACAATACAAGGTTAATCAAAAATTATCGTGAGAAAAACAGTTTGGTCGTGGGAGTTTACGTAACGTCAAGCGATGCACCGAGAGAAGACTGTGACGAAGAGAACGTCAGAATTAATTTTCAAGTCCCACTCGGAAATCGTTCGCGGACCACGGTACGCAAGAAGGTTCTGCGGAAAATCGATGCTCGCGGGTAATCATTGTGCATTGTCGTTCTTCATGGAGAGGAGGCTTCTCCGCGATGGCATTCGCTCTCTCGCAGCTCGGCACCGTAACCCGGCATTCAGCCGGGGCAATTAAAGAGCACTAAATTTCACCCCGGGACACACGAGCGCACGGTGCGTACATGCAGAATCCTTCCATCCCGTTCATTTCGACTGTACTCGCGGGCCACTCCGGTTATAGACGCGATTGCTGCTTGTCATCAACCGTCCCGTCCCGTTATACTATGCAAATTGTTCAGCAACGTTTCGACACCGTTACGGCTGTTGACAAGTTTTTCCTGTCGGCTGGTGTTGGTGGATCGTTAAACGGTACCTGCTCAAGCACACTACGCCAACTTTCGTAATTGTCCAGGCGGCGTCGAGCGAATGGCAACGCAACCGAGGCAACGCAGCGACAGGAGGCACTGTCTTTATTAACTAGAGATAATTACGAGATCGGAGTGGCTAGACTCTGACGCAGCGGAAATCTAAAGGAACGTTTTCCAAATTTTTAGAGCTTCGTTCAGCGTGCGTTTTAACCCTTTGCACTCGACTGCCCCCTCGCAGGAGCCATTAAAAATGTACAGTTACTCGCATAATTAACCACACACACTTTAGAATCACTTTTTTATAAGTGGACTGAACGACTTCAATTTTTCTGTAAGGCTAGAAGGATTAGTTTAACCCTTTAACTACAGCTGTCGTTAATACACGACGGTACGAAACTTTCGTGAGATACGGCCGCGGTCAATAAGCGATTTGATTTTATTTATTTTGAGATTGCATCGATGAAACAAGCGCGTAGTGTTTATGTTTCGTATTCTTATGTACATAAATCATCAGATACAGTGGTCGAAATTTCCATAGGTCCACTAAAAATTTCCCAGTTTTTTGCCACGAGGTGACATGTTAAAAAATAAGTATGAAACTATGGAAATTTCGAGCACTGTATATGCAGATAAGAAATGAATGTATCAGCATTTGTATAATTTTTTTTTTACGTTTAGACAGTAGCTAAGGGCTAATAAATGACGTCTAAAATGAAAAAAGTAGTAAGTGAATAATATAGTTTTTATCCGGGTCAATAACGAAAATATGTTTTGTAGACTCATATAAGTTATATCCATGCTGCAAATTTCATTGAACCTGGTCATTGGTTTACGAGTTGTAAACGATCAAATGTGGTAAAAATTGCGATTTTTCACGATTTTCGGCTCATAGCTGTCATTTTTACCACATTTGATCGTCTATAACTCGTAAACCAATTAACCAGTTTCGATGAAATTTGCAGCATGCATATAACCTATATGAGTATACAAAACACATTGTTTTAAATTTTCGTTATTGGTCTAGAAATGCGTTTTTTTCAACATGTTTGTTAATAAATTGCTAAATTCTCGGTGCTAGTAAATACCCTCGATTTGATATACACCAAATAGCTCAAATGTATGAAAAGTATTCTGCATCAAATGAAATGTCTGGGCTCTAGAAAATAGCTTCGAGTGCAAAGGGTTAAGCTAACCCTTCCGGCTTTCCGATATTTTTGATAGACATCGTAAAATTCTAAAACGTAAACAGTAATGGTTGAAAGTGTATTGTGTCTAATAATTATTGAAATTATTATGATATATATAATTATCAAATTACAATTCGACCATCTGTAATAAATTTTGAAAGATCTGTTTGAGTCGGTACGATGCACAGACACTGTCGTCTTGAAATTAATGTATGAAACGACGAGTTCTCTTTAACAAGTTTAAATGTTTTGGAATTTCAGCTCTTTAAGATAATTAACCTTCTGAATACTCGAGAAATTAGCAATTACTGTGACGCAGGATTTACTATGGGAATCGTTGCAGGTGCATTCTTCCAGAGGGTAGGAGACTCGGAGCAAAGTTAACTTTGCTAATATATCAGGTCAGTTCATAAGTTCGTTCGTATTTGAGTCATATATATGATTCACCACTACACTTGCAATGAAGTTATATGAAATTACGTCATTGTGCACTCAATCAATCGGTTCTTCATCGACATTTATAGAGCTATGGATGTAATACTTTTGCTGTACCAGATAAATGGAGTTACACGTGTACACTTTATAATATAATATCTGCTCCAGTTGACATTAATAACACTATATAAAAACTATTTAGTACTGAAAGGATTATTTATTTCAATTAAATTGTAAGTGCCATTATCCATAAATGGATAATAACATTTTTAATCCAAAGTGAAGTATAAATCTTTCTGATGTAATGTGAAATGAAATAGGTTGGACGAAAGTTAATAGGATGAGTGCAGATTTTTGTGGCAAATAAAAACCTTCTTCGTCAATTGCGGGGAGCGGGAGCCAAGTGAGAAGTTCATCCTTTCTTTAATAATTGCAATAAGTTGAAAATAACGATGTCCTCAAAATCGCTTAATTCTTTCTACTACTTTTGATTGAACTTAATTTCGTTATACAGTTACTCACATAATCGATCACACATACTTTAGATCAGAATAACTTTTTTATAAATAGACCAAACGACTTCAATTCCTCTATAAGGCTAGAAGGATTAGTTTAGTAAATGATGTCTAAAAAATATGTTGAAGAAGTGAAAAAGAATAGTAAAAGTGATTGTTACAACTTTTTTATCTGGGTCAATAACGAAAATTTAAAAAATGTGTTTTATTTTAACTGGTTTACGAGTTATGAACGATCAAATGTGATAAAAATTGCAATTTTTCACGATTTTCAGCCTACAGCTGCCATTTACCAGATTCGATTGTTTATAACTCATAAACCAGTTAAAGCAAAACACATTTTTTAAATTTACGTTATTCACCCAAATAAAAAAGTTGTAATAATCACTTTTACGATTTTTTTTTTCACAATTCTGACCAAATACATTTTTCCAACATGTTTGTTGGACTTCATTTCCTAAACTAATCCTTCTAACCTTACAGAGAAATTGAAGTCGTTTAGTCCATTTAGAAAAAAAGTTATTCTAATCTGTGTGTGATCAATTATGTAACTGTAATTGCGTAAAATCCACAGTCTAGTGATAAGTATTGTTCTTCGTTCACTAACAATGGTTTGTATGGAACTTTTATGGACGGTGACTAGACAGTAAACGTGTAAATTAACCGACCCCGATTAGGTCGCAGAAATGCTTGCAAGCATAATCTACATACATTCTGTGACAATATGGATGCAGCTACAACGAAAGAAGCAGGCTAGCGAGTCTTTGTGTCGCGAGACTAGATTGACCTTTCACGCGAAAGGCTGCCTACCTGAAAACTAAGTAGCCGATTGACTTTATTATCGCGTACGAGCAGATGAAAGTTAGCTGATACAGTGACGGAGTTAATACGGTCATGCTACCGCGATAAATTATCGACTGTAAATATTATGGGATTCGAAAGTAATTTAATACTTGATACGCACGTAGTAAATGTTGGTTTCCAGTTCAACTCCACCGCCATTAATTGTAATTAAACGGAACGCTGGTACGAATATGTGTAGTGAGGCGATATAACGGTGGATGAAATATTTAATCGTAAATCGTACCAATGTAAATCCTTTACATGTTATGAATTATGCGCCGCATAAATATTTTCTCTTTATAGTTGACTCGAACGGCGGTTAATTGATTGTTTAATGTTGAAATAAGTTATAGTTCCACGAATTGTATCGCGAGAGAAATAATTTCCACCGGGACTGAAATGCATCGTAGTTGGAAGCTCGCGTTTTGAAGAATCGTTTCCAGGAAAGTGCTTTTAATGGAATTTTGTTTTACAATCATACATTTCCTATGAAACTAATTTTCCCAAATGCCGCTTGGAAATTTTAAGTTTCAGGCATCGGTACGGGTTGCTGCGCGTTTCAACTTTCTGCTCTGCAACCTTCGCATTTATACTTCATGCCATTTCCTTCCTCGAAGTATGATTTCTTATTCACACGGAAGCATTTCTCAGCTGCAGTCGAAGCAAATACAGCTTGTTGGGCCACGCAAATATTTTCCTCAATTTCTCTCTCGGGTATAAATGAAAAACGTTGGAAATCACACCCGCCAATTATTCGTACAACTCCATGATAAGGTAATCGCGAATTGGTCATCGAATAATTAACATGAACTCGGCTTGATTGGTCAAACTAGATCGTACCAGTTTCGATAAAGCATGCCGGGGATAAAACTAACAATTTCACTTTGGACTACAATTAATCTTATACATAGCTACCTGGCATTATTGATCCGCAACACTTTTGCATTATGACGAGTAATATTCAACTTAATCACAAAAAATGTAGATCGGAGAAAATGCTAATTCAGTGTGTCCGAAAGACATTTTGTTCATTAATACACTAATTGCGTATTTATATTTTTAATGAGAGGTTTAACCCAATAATTGTAATTTTAAATTTCAAAGAATGAGTAAATAAAACCTAAAATGGTGAAAATATTAGAAGATTCTACGAATTCCATGCTATTACCCGTAATTTATTAAGATAAATTTTTGCAATGGATGCGCAAAACTTTTATTTTGCATAACTAGGTCGGTCAATGATAAAAAATATAAAATTGCTTTTGATTGTAAAAGTTGTAAGAAGCCAATGCGATACGTGCTAAATTACAATAACTGATACCTGTTTCTATAAACAAAGACGGTAGTTCTGACGAATTAACTTCGAACTAGAATACATTTTACGCTAAAACTCTTACGGAACTATGCTCAGATAACCCGTATATCTATCTACAAATCGATCACAAATTCATTGATCTAAAAATGTCTTTTCAATTTCGTGCGTACAAATATTTCCGAGAAGCATTAAATTCTCTCGTGTTCCTCATAGGACAATATCACTGCGCTCAACACGTGAGAAACGGTCACATGGTGAAATTGATTAGAGGGTCGTGTAGGCACGGCGCGGCGCGGCGCATTCCGGCGCGAGGCTCTTGGGTGAATAGGAAGACGCGGAAAAGGAGTCTCGAATTTCCAGTTTCCGGAAATAAAGGAATGGCCGCAGTTCGACAAGGGCTGGCAGAGGCATCCGAAAGCGACCGGTATGAAGCCGTTCACCAACAAAATCCGTCCCCGGCGTGCTCACGTAGGAGACCAATTTTCCCGGCGTTTCACAGGGAACCGCGTCTGCGGACGCCCGCACGGAATCCGTGGTTTTCGTGCCCGTGTACACGTACGTACTGCGAACTGTCCTTGTGTACGGAGTGGCGTTTGCAGAGAGACTACATTTTCCCTGATACTCCCGCGAACGAAGATCCTCGAAGGCCGTGCTCTCTTCCTCGCGGGGCTTCCATATTTCACGTTCAAAAAGCACGATGGGATTTGAGGCTGGCCAACGTATGCGCGCGATAAGTGTATATAGTAGCTCGGTGGTCATATATAACCGGGCAAAGTAGACGTTAGACTTAGGGGATGAACGTGCTCGTTGCGGGCTACAAATCTACGGTGAGCCCTGCAACGCCGAAGCCTGCAAATACTATACACTGTCGTTCTAGTAATACCCAACGACTGAAGGAAGCTTCCTGCTACGTGCCGGGACCTTTGCCATCGTATTATTACTGCGATCAGTGACAACTGTCGCGACCAAATCAAGAGATCATTCTTTCCTGTTACGGATGTCAACGAATTAGACCCGGCTCACCCCTAACACACGGCCGATGTTTGCTACTGCAGGCTCGTCGAAGGAAATCCGAATGTTTCGAGCGTTGTTCTGCTCAGCATTGCGGCTGCGCTGGTTCAAGGCAGACGCTCTAGATTGAAACAGTAAATAATATACTATAAGAAAATCTCTATCCTCTCTTCTCTTTTTGAAGTTGTCCGCTTAGTGCCAGAACGAGAGGGTATCTATATACTATTTTCCAACGAAAGATATTGCTGCTCGGCCGACCACTTTATAGTCTGCCGGACAGCTTTATGGAGCATATAAACTCTCCGCCCGCTCAAGAACAATGTCAAACCGAATAGGTACCCTCGTCCGCAATACGTCGAAATCCGTCCCCCGATTCGTCGTCTTGTATCGAAAGAAAACTGTGTTTCACAATCGTAGAATGAACTTTAAGTACGTAACGTTTGGTACACTAATTGTACAAGTTCGAGGTTAAAGTTATTCAGCGTTCTGAACAGTTCAGGCTGTTCCGAAGGCTCTAAGTGAATTGCTATTTGACATGAAGGATTTAAAGGGTCCGAGTGTTCTGTGTTCTAGTTCTCACGTAATTCCCTAGCTCGAGAAGAGATCATTCCTTGGGCAGGGATAAAAGGGGACGAATCGTCAGTTTTGGAGCGTAATCTGAAAATTGTGCGACGCCTACTGACTCCGTCATTTCATTTTCCCACGTGAGCTTCGCAGGACGCTCACTGGGATCCTTTGTCCAAGGTCCTTTTTCCCGAAAGTGGTGTCGCCATTCTGTTGCGATACGTCAATTGTCATTTAGTGGAGCACGGCTGGTCCGTTTTCCCGTTTTAAAACAAGAACCTTCAGCCGTACCCAAGTTTCTAAGTCACGTGACGTTGTGACACATGCACGACAAAGACGGAACGCGTCACGTGACCGGGCGGAAGGGTGGGGGAATAGCGTCGTAGAAGGGGAAGCTAGAGTGGGGACACGAGTCTCCATCCGACGACTCTGGTTTAGGGTATCTTTCGTGTAGCGACGTTTTGCGTTTACCTTTGATCTGATAGCCAAACTCCGATTCAACACTGAACTTACCAGCGTTGGTCAGACGACCGGTTTCTGGTTTTTTATTTTACCATTATTGAAATTATAATGGTGCTTCCACTGGAAACGATTGTACACACTTTTGTATCCAAGCACATATTATCATGAAAATCACAGAAAATCTATATAAAATTTTACGATGTCATTTTTATAAGGCTAAGCCAGCCATTTTTTACAGCTCGGTAGGTTTAGTGTTGAACATTCGATTGAAACACTTCATAAATAATACGTATAAGAGCGTGATTCAATTCTACTAATATCTTTTCAGTTTTCTGTTCGACAAACCTAGTTTTTGCCATAAATATACAAAATCCGCAGTCTACTCGTAAAACGTCGGTAAAAGCAATCGCGACGCGTCTTCTTCCAACGAAACGGAGAAACCCCGCTGCCTATGTATTCAAATAAGTGACTATAAATCCAGTTATACGAACGAAGAATCGATAGCGAAGAAAAGAGTTACTGGTCTCCTATTATCCAAACGATCCATTTATCCAAATCGTCTTGTCCCCCGAACGCTTTGGATAAATGGAGTCCCACCGTATTAGCATTTGACGGATATTATTACGGCTTAGCTGTCGAAAGAAATGGGCAAATGTTCCGAAAGAATCGGATATCCATTACTAACTCATGCGTATTTCATGACTAGACGGCGGATCTTTGTGCAAAATAAAATTTTTCTCCATCGACCGGAACCAGCAAATCTTAGAGATAAATGTATTTTGCTAACTTCAGTGAATTGAAAATAATACGAGAGTATTCACAAATTTTTCTAAAGATTTTACTATTTTAAATTAATGTTTTCCATTTCTGTCATAAATGAATCACGTCTATTTATGATATCGAAGAACATTTGACATCGTCTATAACATATTTCTATCCCGATTTATTCTAAATCTCCGATTTGAATGACCTTGACATATGCTGCCAAGGTCACACCATTCTTACCATTTCCCTTTAAAGTTTTTGGCGGTCAGTTAATTCGTATATTAATTCTTATCTCTATTCAAACATTTCACTGTGTTCAATGTTCCTGTAATAACGTGGCGACTGTATGTCGTGTTAGCAAACTAATACTAAAGCTATGTTACTATAATAAAAGTGTCTAAAATCTCTATAAAATTTCTAATAAAATGCCACACCGAGTTATAAAAGACCAGTTTAACGTTCTACATTACTTATAAGCTCCTTTCAATTAATTTCATAAAATACACTGTAGGTGAAAATTAATTAAAATCGACAGTCTGTGTGTGTGTGTGTGAGAGAGAGAGAGAGAGAGAGAGCGACAGAGAGAGAAAGAGATAGAGAGAGAGTTCAATTCGTATTCTAAAGGACGACTAAAAAAGGAAACTTTGAAAGGTTAAAAGGTGCTCGAAACTTATGGAACGACAAGATCGGGGTCTCCGTTGGAGTTCGACGACCTCGCAGTTGCTGTTCCATAGTTAATGTTAATACAGGTAATCAGCAGAGAAATTTCGTCGGTCGAGGACCAATGAAACGCGGAGAATCGACAGTTCGCTAACAAACGCGACCAGCATCTGGTTACGTGCCGCGCGTATACGTAATTTGCGTTACTATTATTAGACCCGTACGTGGACATTGCACTTGGACTCGTTACCGAGCTCCGCGTTGATTCAGCTTTGTTAACGTCTAACGACTAAGGTCCGCTTTATTCCACTGTATAAATTTTACACCCGAGTATTAACCCCCATGTTACCATAATAACGCGTCGTATGACTTACGGTGATAAATGTACACTCCGTTTTATTGTTTTCCACCTTACACAGAAACGGAAAGCCAGACAAATTGCAACGGTAGACGAGACTTATTCCTTAGTTTACGAGAAATATATTTTTATTCTCTCGTTTACGACGCCACCGGAAAAAAAGTAACGTCGAGCATCGATATCCCGAGTGCACGTTCGATCGCAAGGGATCAACGAATCGATCATACACGGTGTAACCACCGAACCCATCATCGTTGCGTTCACGTAACGTTCAGAAAGTATTAGAGAACTGTCACGAGTATTTTCCACACAGTTTTAAACATTTTCTTCATAATGCAGCTGTTTGAACCGAACTTCGTTGGTATTTGGACGACAGAGTCGCCGGATTAGGGTAATTGACTCGACTCGAGGGGAAATAGTTTAGTCACGTGGCATTGTGACACATGCACGACACGGGACGCGTCACGTGATCGGGCCGCGGCGGAAGCGTGGTGGAATAGGGTCGTGGAAGGGGAAGGTAGAGCGAGGACACAAGTCCTAATCTGGCGACTCTGTTCTGCAATTTTAATTGCATTGATTACTTTGCGGGACATTTTGGAGGTGGTTCGAGAAATGTGAAATTACTTGGTAAACTACGAGTAGATTGTGTATTTGAGAAAAGGATAAAATATTCTTCCACTAATTTTCTTTCTATTTTTTTTTGTTGCTAAATTGTATGACAATTTCATGTTCAAAAAGAATATTTAGTTATTTATTAATAGTTCGTACCATTAGAGCCAACGACCGGTTATCCACTCTCTACTAAAGTTCAAAGTCTTTTGTTTACGTAAAATTCGATTTATTCTTGCATACAAACATTCAGCGAGTTTTACGTGACAAGATATCGAACGTCCAGAACACCATAAAACTGTCAAACTACATTAAAAGTTAATGTAAACGTTGAAACTGCAAAGATGAGACATTAAAAATTACGTGCAACAAGCAACATTTATTCGGAAATGACGTCAAATTAAAAGAACTCTATCGAAAGTGCAAGCTAAACATTTATTGTGAGCATATGTAGATGCAGAAGTGTATCTACCATGCTGATGGTGCACGCTGAATGCAAACATGCATATGTTGATCGTCGGCAAAGAGTTAAATGTGTTTCTAAACTAACTTCTGTATACCGACGTGTACATTACAATGTACTACGTTGCCGTATAACTTCTATCCACTAAAGTAAAGCTACGAATTCGATTTGGAAAATCAGTTCGTACTTCCTTTAAACCGAAATGTTGTTTTCTACGACTGTGTTTCATTTACAAGTTGCATTCTCGAAATTCTACAAACATTTTCGAATATTCAAAACCATTCAAAAGACCAATTGTTACTACTGGCTCAAACCAGCGCTGCACACGGTTTGCTTATCTTTACCTTCTCTCCATACAAACGTGACTTTCTCGTTGAAGGTCACGTGAAGGTCAACATATCGCACATCGTTGAATTTGGATTTTTATGAGCTGTAAGACTGTCGTAATGAAAATATGTGGTCTAATTTAAAGGTACTTCGATGAACTTGAAATCTCGAGAAAACTCCTCTGATCTTTTTCCTACGATGACATACCCTTTCCTGAGTTAGGTGTGTTGAGTGAACTCCTAGTCGATCCACCGATCGATCGAGTCACTTCGAAACTTGCACGTGGTGTGCCGACTAATTTATAATAACTAACTCGAAGGACCACTTCCCTCAATGGGAAGAATAAAATGTTATAATTGTGACAACAATACTATATTTCAACTGTGGACTGTGAGAGTCCCGACTGTCCGTACAACGATTATGTTACTAAACTAAAATTGCTAGGTGGACAGTCGGAGAGAATCTGCCGACTGTTTGTACGATGGTTACGAGACTAGGTTACTAGATGACAATCGACGAGAATCTGCCCGGAGCTCGCAGAACCAGGATGAAGGAAAGCTAATTTTTCCCTCTCCTTTACAATCTTCAACGGGTGGGGATGTCGTTGGAAAAAGTGAGAATACAGAGAACTATTGTCTAAAAATCTGGTCCATGGGTGGACCCCGGAAAATAGCTAGGTGTCGAATTTCGGCGCCGAGTCGACGACGATGCGACCATCGGCGACGCGACACTAACCACATGTCCAGAAACAAGGGTTCCTTGTTCTGAACCAAATCGCTATACAAAACAATATCCTAAACAAGGTGAAATACCCTCATGTGGTGGTACCCACTTGCTAGTTGTTTGCACAGGTTCCTAGTAACCACCTAGTGACTTCAGTCAAGTTACCACTTCAGTAACCATCCAGAAAAGCAGAGTTTCAGTAATTAACGACAGTGTGCTTTCTGCATTTGGATTGGATCCGAACGGCTGGGAAGATGGAGTGAAAAAGATCGAGTGCGAGCCATAGAAAGCTTATTTAATAAGAGAAGCACCCCAGTCTGAAAGACGATGGGGCTAGAATTCGACCACTAACAAGTGGGCAAAAAAAAAACGAAAAAAGCGGGCACCACTGTAATATTGAAAGGACTCTTCCCGCTGGTTCACTTTCATCAAAGTGGAGATGTTTCCCTGACTGGTCGGCAGTCTTATTGTCAATGGCGCGAGTGTGTCACTCGAGATAAAAATTCGCGCAGAAAGGAAAGTCCCCTTGCTTGTCCCCTTTGCTCATTGTCTCCGGTTTCGTGGGACTAGCTTTTGTTAAAAAATTGCTAAAGAGTCCGAGTACAGCTTTAACATTAACGCGTACACGGTTCGCAGCAGTGTAGAAATTTCTCTCTATTAGGCCAACAGCAAAATAAAACAATTTCACTCTATTGCTCTTCGAATTGCCGTCACGTGATGCGACGCTATCAAATTGGAAACGCATGATCTATGCTTGAACTCGTAATACCTAAGACAAGGACTCCTAGCCATTCGTCACTGGTATGCACGTTGGATGACAGTATTATGCGTATTATACGTGTCGCGACTATTCATGATCTCGGAAGAGACGTCGGTGCAGTTGTTGGTTAGAGGAAATTGCAATTATGCCGAATATTAGGCAGATCCGACGCCATGTTGGCGTGCATACTGAGTTGACTTGACCGTCTACAGTGTGACTCTGATTGTTTCTGAAAGGCTAGAATAGTGAACGACCGATGCAACTTGAGAAATGAAAAGAATCCAAATCGATGTACGTGTTATAATTGCATGGAAATGTTTTTTAATTTTTTAACACTAAATTTTCCAACCACTAAAATCGATTAAAATGTTTCACTTTACAAAAGTGACAAGACTGTATTTATGAATAAAGAAAATTGGAACATTTCCCATGGAAGTAGCTGTGTAATTTTAATAGTTGGAAAATAAAAAATATGAAACACATATTCATGTAATGTGTTAGGAGAGATTTGTTAATCTGAGATTTTTTTATATAATATATATTATTATACTACTGCGATTTAATAGCTACGATTGCTAGCTTCGATTGTCGTAATATTGACAAACAGTTTACGATCCTCCATCACACATTTTTATTTAATAATGATACCTATTTATAAAATAACAATAAAACAGAGTTATTCGAAAAATTCTATCAACCGAATTAATGCAGATTTGATCTGCAGAACAATAAAGATACTTGATACTGACTTGACTGCGGATCTCTATACAAAATAAAAATGTTGTGCATCGATTGCGAGAAGTCGAAACCACATAAACAATTATTTCTTCTCTTTAAAACATTATTAATTCTCCGCCATGCTGATACTTTAATTATTTTGTGTTTTATTTACTCATTTTTGTCACAAATACATAAAGTCCGTAGTTTAGTAATGACCATCGATTGAAGATATGTTTAAAATCCCTAGAAGAGGTATCTAGCAATAAATAGTCACGTTAAATACAAATAATTGTAGCGGAACGTTTAATATCTGAAAGTTGAAAATTTGTTGTGGAAAAGTAACATGTAAAATACCGTAAATCCGTTTCACGTTTCATTGGTCGCGACAGGGCGGATTGTGCTAAGAGAGAAAAGAAGGTGGTGAAGTTTTAAAATTTTGTAAATGGAGTTAAAATCCGGCAGAATTTAATACGAAGTGTGCCGAGAGTGTGGAATAAGAAGGTTTAGCCTGGAATGATACTGTTACAGGGCCGGTAACTTTATTCTAACAAGACTTGCAAGTCTAATTGAATAGGAATTAGGTTCTTATTAAGGATAAGCATGAAATTTTTATTGAGAGGGAAAAGGAGCAAAATTGGTGAACAAGTTTAGCAGGAACGTGTGAAGACGTGGGAATAGATGCTAGGACTTTGAAACTTCAACACTATTGCATTTTATGTCGTTCTCTCAGTATGTGTGTATGTGTGTAATTCAATTTATATCGACTTCGTTTGAATCCGAGGTTTAAAATAGAGGTTTAAAATAGTAGAGTGTCAATTATCCGAACCAGTGAATGAGACATCTCGTACAGTCTTCGAAGGTTCAAAAAACAATTAAAGATTATTTTAATAAATAAGTTTTGTGAAATACGTGATTTTTGATTAGTTAAAATTGCTGATTAATTAAATTTAAGATTTTGAAATATAATGCTGAAATGAATATAAAATTATGAAATGTCCTATATAGTTAGGGGGAAAATTAATTATCTATATTTCAGTTTGTACGTATATGTACCGTATGTATAATGCATATATAGAATATTTTTTATGTAAATAACTATATTATTTTGAATATTCTTATTTAGCGCTTTATTTGTTGTATGAAGTTGCAATGTAAAATTTGATTTTCCAAATTACGTATAACATATTTTCGATTTATGCAAATAAATGTTACTGGAATGTGTAACAATATATTATGTATAAATAATCATTGACATTGTGCAATATTATCTGCCAACACGACGAAAATTCAGAATTCTAATAATAATCCACGATCCACGTAAATGAATTATACGCACTGCAAAATGTTTTCATATTTCTAAAGGTGGAAAAGCTATGAATTGGTATTGCATTTAAGTCGGTAGTATAATTATATGAAATCTGCCATAAGAATGTGTGGGTTTTAATGACGTTCAAGTACAGTAACTGCCGTACAAAATTTGCCGCGAAATTTTGACGAAGATAAGCTCGACCTGTTGCTCAACGTTTGTTCGTCTACACTCCACACGACGATAATAACATTACTCTAGAGAGATTCGCGAATATTACAAAGGATGTGATTAAAAGTGACGACAATTACTTAATTAGGTACAAAATATCTTCTAATAAGTATGTAATAATAGATATTTATATTTTATAGATATTTAGATAATTGGTATTCTATAAACATTGTTTCGTTTACTCGTTACTATTAGACAGATTCTGAGGAAATAATATGAGGTAATAAACTAACAATGAATAAAATTTATTTTTACAGTGATAATAATCACTAGAATATACCTTGTTAATTTTCATATGCCTCTCCTAGACGTATAGTAAATTTTATAATTTTGACTAGTCTGTTTTAAGAAACACCGCGTTTAAACTTTAACTGATAAGTAGACAGTGGATCTTTATGCAGAATTTTCCAACTCAACTGTAAGAAACAGGAATGAAATAAAAATTTTCCTTTAATCACTCGAACGAGTCGAAAATGGTGTAACAATATCCTACAATTTTTCTATTACCTTTAGAGTTTCGAATTTGTCCTATTTATTATTGTCACGAATAAATAAAATCCCACTAATAAGCTAATTAATGTCCATAAAGAGATTTTCATTTTTCATTGAATATTTGGAACGTGCCAAATGTATGCAGAGAAATAAGGATCGTTGAAAATTTGAAAAAAAATTTGGTAATTGCCCATTAAAAGTGTTTTCCTCTGAGCGCGGTATTGCTCGGTTGGTACGGGCGGGGAGCTTACTAAATGACAAGTCGCCAGCCTCAGTTGCACGATGGCGACCTCGGATGGTACGCTTTGTCGTCATCCGAATTTTATCACAAGAGAAGCGGAGACAACAATTTTGCGCGACCGCGTAAAGCCGCATAATTTTCCGCGTTCGTAACAGGATTCGTTATCAAATTAGCAGTTTTCGAGGAGACGCGACGTAGTAAAAAGTAAGCTGTTGTGGATGCCAGTGGCGATAAATCCGTGCCTATGAAATATGGATAACCAATCTCGGCCAAGAGGCGTGCTGGTTAGATTTTATACTTGCGGCTTGGGGTTACATCGTTACGGCGGAACGTTGATCGCGTCGACTATGATAATGCCTTTTTATACGTTGCTTCTTACGGCAAGAGCTTTTGATGTCAACTGATCGTGCGAAATATTAGCCCGCAATAAGTTTTATCACATTGCTGTTAGTTTTCTTGTGCCCTACACGTGCAAGAAAAATATGTTGTCATTTTCTTCTTAATTCAACAAATTATTCTTTCACTTTGTCGTGTAATAGTATCCACATTAGCATAAACGTTGATTCTGGCAAAATGTTTGTTATGTCAATGTTATTTGTCTGAAGTTAAAAGCTTAAGAAAACAAAGTTAATTTACATTAATTAAAAAATAAGGAAGTTTATATTCGTGTAGTCTGCTTTTCAATTTCTAAGTTGTAATATGTTTTCAATCCATAATGGAATTGGTTATTAGGCACATTGTTGTAATTATAACCATTATAATTATAGGTCATTGTGCATGGACGATTCAAAAAGAGTAAAACTTTTGCATACACATTTAATTTTTTAAGATTTTAAATTAATTTTATTCGATGTAGAATTCATTCGCACATTCTGCATATTCTGAATTATTTGTAATTTATTGTACGGTCCTTTTCAAAACCCATTCGATTTGACAACCTTTACTACTTAAATTCCTAACCGCATATAGTAATGGATACATTTACTGCGTCGGTGGGATATCAAGACCATTAGCGCTTTTACCTCAATATTAATATTAATATTGATTGAAATGGATATTTATTGCAAATCTGTATAAATCACGAACCTGAAAATAAATTGGTCATGAATTAATCCAGTACTGCAGGTAGCAACTATATAACCATCTTTTTCGTTTTCGAAATTTATTTTCGTCCCAAATATTAATAAGATTTTTCCAAAAAATGTTTACATAATCTGTATTAATGTTTTCGTCGCTCGGGTTCGATCAATTGTTACTATTTAATAGCATGTTTGCAATATATTTAACGGCGTTTCGGTCTTACTTTAGACCATTTTTAAGAAAAATAATTGCGTCTGTGAAGTAATAACGTTTTCTTTTAATATATATTATTGAATTGTGGGTTGAAAATTGAATTGTGATTTTAACATTTTACGATCGATAAAAATTGAATATTTAATTTTTACATACCTAGAAATCTTATTACTATTTGCCAAAATTAGGAAATTATTTTTAAGTTTGGTTTGTGAAAAGGTTGCAAGAGTTATTAGAACAACTGAATCCTAAGTTTTCATGTAAAACTCATTATTGGAAAGCAGAAACGATAGTAGTGGAATGTGTTTCACGTAATGAGCTCGGAATAAGTTATTTTTTGTTTTCCCATTTAATTTCTGATGAATAATAATTTACGCACGTCGATAATTATCAGATATTAAAGGATAATGTCGTCCGTGTGGCACAATGAAAGGTGAACTTAACTTCTTAAATGTATAGGTCGCGTTCGCGAGCGAAGACCATGGGAACTAAAGTTCGCGAAAGTTGTACGGAAGTTCCTTTATTCCTCGGTCGGGCGAAGTTATTTCGCGTGGCCTCCCGTAAGAGCGGCTAGAGGAGAATTATTTTTTAGTATAATTTGCTAAGTAAGCTATTCCCGTCGGTCTTTGTTACGGAGCACGCCGACATTCGCAAAATGTGAGCTTCCGCTGCATAAGAACCCGCTGATAAAGATGTTTGCGAGTATGGCGGGTAATTGCGTGATATAAGTACCCCCTCGGCGACAACGACATTTATCCAACACATAAAAACTGTCGATTCCACCTGAAAATTTTTTTTTTTTTACATTATCAACGAACAGTTTCGTTACTGCGTAAAACCGCAACGTCTAAACCAAAACGGATGAGAAATGCTAAAACATGGGGGTCAAGACAGGTTATGGATCAAAGCTCTTTCTGTGAAAAATATTATTAATCTACAGCGCAACGAATAATGTCAAGAAAAAAATGTTGCACGGATCTACGCTACCGGCAAAAGAGCTGACAATCCATATTTTTCTTTTCCCAAAAATTCAGTTTAATGCCCATTTCTTTCTTTCCGTCTCTCTGTTTTGAAACCATTTTATATTGTTCATAAATAGTGTCGTTGCTTTGGCGTGACAAAAACAGAAAAGTTAGAGAATACTGTATGCAGCCAAAACAAAAAAAAAGTAGTTTACCAAAACCGGAGGAAAAAAATAAAAAGCATAAAGGCTCACTTTTTCGCAAAAAGATTTGGTAACGTCGCTCTTCGGTGAAAGAAATGTAGAAACTAGTTTAAATCAAATTATTATTGAAAGAGATTACTCGACAATCTTTTCAAATTTTCGTTATTCTGATCTATGTTAAAAAATACCTATGTTAAGGTTAAAAAATTGTTTATCGTATTCATCGCAAAGAACAAAAGTCTCAAGGAGATCAATGGATCTCAAGTGAACCGTTCTTTAAAAACGACTTTGAAGTTTCGTGAATTAATTTCTTCCATATGTCTACAGGGTTTCCCAAAATGGTATAAACGTGTAGGGAATGATTCTACATGAGAAAATAAATTGAAAGTATAGAATAAATTTTTTTCGTTTGACGCCTCGTTTTCGAGAAAATTGACTTTAAAAATCCGTCAAGTTCGCGTGCCTAGCGATTGGAACAAGTAGAATTAGTAGGTCATGAACAGACGCGTCAAACGATTGCCATTCAAGAGCACGCGTGTTCGCTGAATTTTCAAACATTAACTTCTCGAAACCGAGGCGTCTAATGAAAAACATTTATTCTCATATTTTCAACGAACTTTTCACTAACATATTATCAATTTATTTTCTTATGTAGAATCATTCCCTCCACGTTTATACCATTTTGGGAAACCCTATAGACATATGGAAGAAATTAGTTTATAAAACGTCAAAGTTGTTTTTTAAGAGAACGGTTGACTCTAGACCCATTGTTCCTGTGAGACTTTTACGATACGATAAAAAATTTTTTAACCTTAACAGAAGGAATCAAAGTTAATTTTGCGGTCAATTTTTTTAACAGATCTCCACCGATCCAGAGGTATACAATCTCTCCACGGTATTCGTGACATATAATTTTTATACACCCTGTACATGGAATAGTGTGTTTGAACGTTTCAGTCTAGTTTTTCAAGTATCTTAACCGTGCGTAAACTGTACCTATAGTGTTTCATAATTTCAGGTGGTTTTCATTCACTTTCAGGTCACTTTCATTAAAAGTACTAGTCAAGATGATTTAGTTGTAATAACTGGAATCAGGACAAGAAAGTGCAACCCCACTAATTATGTCATCCGAGTGAACATAAAACGAACTTATTAGATTGAAGAAAGTTTCAACGTGAAGGAACGGAATTCCATTTTCCAGGCAGTAAAGTTTTGAACAAACCAACCGTATGCTATAATTCGGTCGTGCTCCTTATTAAGGATATAAACCTATAAAATGAAATACGAAATAGTTAACGCAGCGAAGACAACTTTTTAATGGAACAGCAGTCTGAGAGACGAACTGTGCGGTAATTAACGTATAATCTAATAAACAGGTACGCAAATAGACTGAAGCATACAACGTTTACTTTATACAGTATACACTTCAGTTCAAGTTAATTTAAACGTTCTTAGACGTAAAAAGTAATGACAAGATATTATCACATTGCTATCTATTATTTAATTCAGAGAATAATATTTAATTCACAGAAATTCATCAAATGAATCTTACACGTTGAATTTTATTTATACCATTTTTTGGGTTGAAGGTCATTTGAAGGTCATATTGTGTTACATGCACGAATTCATTATTTTGTCAGCTACAACATTAAGTTAACGGAAATATATCATTCCATTTTAAAAAAACATCGATAACCTTAAAATCTCATAAGAATGACCTTGAAATTTTTATCCGTTACACCGTTATATGTGGTCCTTCAAACAGTGTAACTTTGTCTTACGAAGTTTTTTTGTACAACGAAAAGTAACGGAGATATTTAGGTGTCCTGCTTTATCGAATTCACCCTGTATATCACCGTACTTCAATGTACTGATCGTCCATCGGAAGATGGCAGTGAGAGACTTGTAGGGACCACGTGATACCCCTACTCCGCGTTTCACGTCTTCTGCTATTGGTTGAGTCGCTTGATGTGAAAATCGAAGCGAAATCACTGCCACCTTCTGATAGACGATCAGTTCTTCAAGATATATATCGAGATATACAATTCAACAGTCATACAATTTAACAAGAGGTAGAAGTTGCAAAAGGAAAACTTTATTCATTCTCGTTTATTTCCCTGATATCGAGGAATTATTTTGATCTTTAATATTATTCATAAATGGCGAAAAATTTAATGAGTTTGAGAAAAAGATTAGTTTCGACTCCGTCCGCAAGAGGTACACATCGTCGAATCCTTTCTCACTAGTTACTGAAATGTCATCAATCAGTTGTAATTGTATTAATTGATCGAACCTTGCGCCGATAATTCTTCACATATATATTATAAAATTTCGATCGATAAAAACTTTAATATTAATTATTTTGATCGTTTGATCTTTTTTCGAAAAAGATAACTGAAATAAACCTTCACGTACGAGCATCAGTTTGCCTAGTTCGGAAACGTAAAGTTTCTTTTGATTGTCGAAATAATAATGCGTTTTCCGTAAATGGCTCCCTTTCATTTATTAGATTTAAACGAAGTACGTCATAGTACGTGATAGGAGTTTGTCGTTTTTTAAACAAAAAGCGAAACAAAAGGTCTAAACTGCCTTTGAAACGATTGAACTTGCTCGGTCTAGAAAGTTTTATGGAGTTCGAAATAAATGATACTCCGGGAACTTAGTGTCTGACACGTACTAAATAAACGAGCGAATTCCGTTCTCGTTTTCTTCGCGCTTGCATTATAGTTTAATTGCCACGTGTGCTACGATCTACCACGGAAACATCTCATTACTTTAATTTGTCCTTAGATATATGTATTTATTTCGAAGATTAGCTTCAGCCATAATACAATTAAGAAACGAAGTTGATGTAACTTTAAATGTAGGTGTGATAAAAATTCTGATCTCTCAATTGAGAACATTATACGTAACATCTTGCGTATTATTATAACAATCGTCGTACACTATTTCATTTGTTTCTTGAAATTATTAATTTTGAATACATGTATAATTTTCCACAATCAACGTAACATTTGCACAATGTTTACTGCAACGTAACATTTATTTGAAAAATTGGTTAAGTTCATTATTTTTACGTACTGTAAAATCCCTCTCTAAATGAAAGAATTTTCGTCGATTTAAAGTGTAAAGCGAAAATGGGTGAGCTATTATTAAAAGAATTACTGCAGTGATAGTTTTAATTTAAAGCCTAAGGGTTACAAGGCACCATCCGATTAGAATAAATTTTATTAAACAATCCTGTAATAGTGTTTCTACTATAGTCTCAATGAAAGAATTTTCGTCGATTTAAAGTGTAAAGCGAAAATGGGTGAGCTATTATTAAAAGAATTACTGCAGTGATAGTTTTAATATTCTTAATGAAATAAATGGTATTTAAGCCAGTTTTAAAGCCTAAAGGTTACAAGGCACCATCCGATTAGAATAAATTTTATTAAACAATCCTGTAATAGTGTTTCTCGCGGAATTGCGGATTTTCCCAACCAAATCCGTCCACGGCCATCACACTTTTGGAGGAAACAGCATGCAGGTATGTTAACAACTCCGCAGCCCGCCGCTCAATATGGCGTCCGGCAACGGAATGTCTTTCGTTCGTACAATACCCTTCAAGCAATTATTCGAATTATCACGGCGCGGCGGGCATTTCGTAATAACAATTACAGGGGACATCTGGTGTTTTCGGCGAACAGTGAATGTCGGTGTTAATTTTCAAGGAAAAATTAAACCGTCGCGTTCACCGCAGCCGCGATTAGACCCGTGATTCGAATGGCGTGTCTTCGACGATGGCTGAGCGAGAGAGGGGGAGAGGAAGCCGAGGAACCGTTCCGGTAAATAAGCTTCTGCGGTTTGCTGGATTTCATGGTAAATTCGTGTCTACGAAATACAGACTCCCGTTCCATGAGAATAGGTCTGTTGCTTGTTGCGAGAGAGAGAGAGGAATCGAATGGGTTTACATCGATTCGGTTAATCGTTAGTGAAAAGGGCGCGTTGGAGGTTGGAGGATAGCCAGCGAAGAAAAGTTAAAATTGATATTTACATTCGGTGGGAAAGAACAGTCTGGTTAGCGCTGCCCCGGGATTTCTGTGATTTCGTGCAAAGTAAGTCGTTCGCGAAATGTTTGGCTCCAACTTGAAACATGGAGCAACGTTCCCACGTATCTCAAGAATAGCAGCGTGCTCCATTTCACTCGGTACGTTTGATTATTTTGCTAACCCTCGAAGATGGAAAAACATTAGCAGCACGGCAGTTGTTCGGCGTAGTGCGAGAACTATCGTCTAATTGTTGCACATAAAATGCTCGATTTTTAACGGTAACGTCGTAAAAACATAACTTTCTTCTAAAACTTATTCATCAAAATTACTTAAAATCAAAATTACTAATTATTGTAATGATGAATATTGTAATGACATATTCCATCTTACTGCATTTCTAAGTTTTTTTTTTCTAATGTTGGCGAATAGTGCTTTAATTAACCACCATATTTTTTTATATCTAATACTCGAATAAACTTTATTTCAGAGTAAGATTAAATAGTACAATAATAACTGAAGATTCTAAAGATCAGCTTTGCACTTATAAAGTGCTATACAGGGTGTCCCAAAAATGGACTTCCTTGAAAGGGCTGATTCGAAGATAATGTCATTATTTTTTACACATTCACATAACAATTTGGGTAGCTGTTGTTTAAAATTTTGGAAAATGTATCAAGAAAAAGTTACCCGCTCAGTCTAGTCCAACCATGTCAGCATTTATGTAACACGCTGTTTATAACAATCATAAAATCAAATTTATTTGAAAAACTGTTTAAAATAAAAGTTATTAAAAGACATTTAAAACTTACAGGGTAAATCGTAAATCGCGTTGCAACTGTAGCGAAGAAGACATCGTGGTTTAAAATAAGTCGAAATGTTAGAATAATTCTCGTCATGCGACGCTACATTTACCAGAAAAATGAATATCTATCGACTGCATTTGACTGATGCCTACTGTAACGGATTTCAATTCGTATCGACGTTGTGACTGATACGATTCCCAAATTCATTGTTCCGGAAAATGAAGCCTCGCGAGACGAAAAGTTATGATATCATTCCGCGATATTTTCAGTTATGATACCACGATTTACGATCCATTTCGTATATTTTATATACTGTATATTATTTCGCTTAAACGTGATCATAAAGATATCAATGTACGGTTGAACCGTACCGTTGCCAAGAACTAATTGGATTAGTTAATCTGGAAGGTAACGAGTAATAAACTACAAAACTATTTTATATATCCATAGATGGAGTTCATGCAGAAGCAGTATCTGCTTCAAAAGTGGCAGGGAATGTTGGAAAATGGGAAGTGACATTGTTATACATGGTTTTTAATTTCTTGGAAAATTAAATTAGCCCTTTTCAGTCCTGTGCGGCGATAGACTCGATATTAAATTTCATTACAATTTCATTGGCTTATGTTCTATTTATTTGGAGAACTACAATTTCAGTGTTTAACAACCACTATAAATAAATGAATAAACTGATGTGGTATAGTTGACTATGAAAATAATTTCAAGAATACTGTAAATATTTCTGGCTGGTGGTAATTAAATTTTCTAACGACTCAATTAACCGTTCAAAAGGGCTTTAAAAGTTTTCGGCCGCGTCGTGGATTACAACGTATGCGAGATGAATTTTCGATCTGGATCGTAAATTTACACGTTTGTCTGGCGGGCACGCGATAAGCGTAATCTAATAGTTGCCGGTTGACTCGATTATTGGCTAGAACGGTGGAACGGTTGTTGTCACGTGGTTCGTAAAATCTCTTCGCGTTTTATTCGATTCGTTAAGCAGCTTGAATGTGGCCGACCGGAAACTGGAAAAGCCTGTTTAGGTCAATTTCTTGTTCAATCGTCGGCATTTCGTAAACTGTGGCTGACGCGTTTTATTTAAATTTCAACTTTATCGATTTTACAAAAAGCATAGAACGCGATACTACAAGATTTGTGCGAACTCTCTTTTACCCATCGAATCTCTCACGGAGTATTTTTTAAGAGTCGATATTGCACTCGAAAATTCGGAAAAAATTTGCAATCGTGTGTGCTATCAGGTCGAATGACCATGAATTTTTTGTCACTTTTTCACAAGCAGGACAGAAAAAATAGAGCATAATTCTTGCCTCAGAGATTTTTCTTCGCTCTATCGAATAGTGTGAAGAAAGATCAATTTGGTTTGTTTATACCTTTCCTATCGAATTCATCTTAATATATTTTTAATGGATCATTTTAATTTTGTTTTTCCGATGGAATGAATTTCGAGGCCACCGTTAAATAGCGTCGCATATCCTAGTCCGACCTGTTCGAAGATTAATAAGAAAACAATATCCTTGACCGTCCAGAGGCTTCAGAGTTGCAAACAAAGGCACTGCAACTTGTAGGTACCACTTCTGATGCAGCATCAATATTTCAAGCGTTCGCTTGGTGGTGCGATTATCAATAATTCATTGAAATATACATAGATCGCGATGGAAAACGTTCGCCAGCATGATCAAAGTTTCATCTTCGCATGTTAAATCGGATCTCGTCAAAGTCGAATTAAGTTTGCGTTAAGTGAACCTATCTAGCAATTCCGGGACTAACAACGCCCTCATTAAGCGATCCGATTTGCCGATAGCGTATCAGTAGCAGACTTCAGTTGATTAACATTAAATAAAACCTCATAGAGAGGATCGATGTGCCCAGGTACCGAGGCTTTGATAGCTGCTTAAGCACAGCGCGCTACACGCGTGTTCTCTTGCTTCCACTAACTAGAAAAATTTCATTTTTCATTATTGCCTACCTTGTGCACTGCATATTGCATGATTCAACGGTATCCGATCATACACACGTAGCGACAGAATTACAATTTTTAATTGACATTCGGTATTCCTTTGATCTAATATACGTATAATGAAAATTCATCTTTCGTGCGAAATTAATTTTTCGCGCAGTTCCAAAGTATTAAATATATTAATGACGCGAATAATCGCATACGGGAGGGATATATATGAAGTTTTCCACTATGCAACGCAAAACTGTCGGGCAGATTGAAACGCGTCGATATTAATACAAGTTTTATCGATCCCGTCCCGTTACGAGCATCGAATTAATAAATCGGAAATTAAAATGTTCGACATCTCGGACATTGTAATTTATGATTGAGTGGATTACACACGACCGAGTTCCACGCTCGAATCTGGTTTCCGATGTATCCACGGCGCTGTTTAACAATTAAACGAGATATGTTCGGGGAAAATCCTAAACGATCGCGGCAACAATTCCCACCGAGACGGTCTCGCGGAATTTGATTTATGATAGCGGGGAACGGGTGACAAATATTTCAATGCGTATATTACAATGTGGTTGAAACCACTTTATCGACCCATATACCTGCCCGCAGATTCTAAACCGTATCGATGCATCGTGTAGTTGGCCGCTGTTTACCCAATAGATGCATCGATCTTGATCGAGCTAAAATTTCGGTCCCGAATGAAAACGATACGCACTGTGCGTCTCGTCAATCATTCGATAATGGCCGCTCGAAGGGAATTATCCCAACGGTATCGTTGCACTCTTTAATCCGACCGTGCCTGTCCAAGTTCGTTATCCGCCGTGCGATCGGTTTCACACTTACAAGGGGACATACCGAACCGATACACGCCGATTTTCATGATACTGTAGAGACTCCCGTATCCGAATTAATAGGGAGACAAAAGTGGCCGGATAGTGGAATTTTCGAATAATAGAACGATTACTTTTTTTTGCTTTAAACTTCATTTATCCAAGTAGAAATTAACAAAATTGACAGTTCCTTTCAACATCTAAGGGTCCCAGATCTTTTTAGACGCTAAGTCACATAAATTTTTTATTGTAAGCAGCTGCCTGTGATTGTAGAACGCTAAATTTCTCTATATTTATGAAAATCTGTCAGCGACTATCGTCTTGTGACGTCACGTTTGCTTCGGATGCCTCGTGACAGACAACATGCTGCCGAATATTACAAATAACTTCACGATACCGTAAAAATCGGCATTTTGGAGACCAAACGAGCACAGATTGAACTTTTAGGAAACACAATTTACCATCTGAACTCCTCATTGCGATATTGAAGCGTCAGTTTCTCTGGATTTTGACCCTCGCATTTGCGTATACGTATATGCGGATCTAGCAATGTGTGAGTGTGCCACCACTCTATTAATCACCAATTAATCTATTTTCTTCAATATTTGTGTGAGAGAAGTTCTACGATGCTATAACTTTTTCCCCTAAGTTCGTGCTTCCTCCTCTCATCTGGCGACTGTGATTGTATCTAAATACAAAATGGGGATGAAGTAGAATTTTGTATTTTGCATTAGTTGCCAATTAATGTGGTAGCCGAAAGTTTGAATAATAATAACAGGATGGAACTCGATATTTTATTTTGATTGATGAAAAATTGTTACCACGATTATTATTTATCGCGAAGACCGATTAGATTTTATTTCTCCGATGAATATACGACATCGACACACGTACATTGCGTCGGCATTGTTCCTCTCTGGAACGTTAATCAAATATTTGCCATCCATCGGTCATCAAGCGGCGCTCACCGATGCCGAGACGTGAATGAAACCGTACATAATTAATTCCACTTTTACAGTAATGTTCGCAAAGAAACGACGACGCAGCCACACGTTTCCATGAATTCGATTTCTATTTTATGCCGTGATATTGATATCAACGCCAAAATTAAATTGGAATTCCTTCTCTCCTTTTTTTTATTTTTTTTGGTCGAACGCTAATCCTGAATTGCAAATTCTTTTCCTAGTTTGGGAATCAGTTTGAAATGTAGTTTTAATTCTTTGATTCCAATTGTTCCACTCGAATTCCGAACGAAGAAGTGTTAACAAAATGAATTTGGCGAATATCTCATTCTATTCGATTTAAGAAAAATATACAAAAGACGTTTGCACTTGCACTTACGTTTAAATTTAATGAATATATTATCGCATGTTTTCTAATTTATTGGAACCATTGAAACTTTACTTTTCAATACTTTGTGCAAAAAAATTCAGTTATAGAATAATATTTTCTTTCCTATAAAAACTTATTTATGGAAAGAGATTGTTTAGAGATGCTACACGAACGATCATATATCTGCCACGTCAAGTATCAATAATACTAATCATCGGTTTTCAAAATATCCTACGTTAATAAAGTCATACGAAATTCGTTGCTCTTCGGATACCTCTCCTTTACTAAAAAGGAAAGAATGTTTTACGATTCTCCACTCGTTGCTACATTAGCTTTTTTATCTTTTGATGAACGTAAAAAAGTTATAGGTCAATTTATAACAAACTATAGGTGACCCTAGAAACTCATAAAAGGGAGACTGAAAGAAACGCAGATTCACAATCTTGAAGACTTTTCTGAACTATGCTATTTGACGAAAAACCGTCACTCGGATCATTAACCAAAAATGATTTAAGATTCTCATGATTCTTTACGCGTCCCCCGTTTTGCTAATATAATTTTTCTCTTGGCCTCAGATTAACATAATGTTGAATATTCAATATAATATCTGGATAAGTGGTTGAATTTGCAAATTTCGCTTTTGAAACTAAAAAGCTGAGGTAAGATAAGACGAGATTGAAACAAGATTATTAACATAGTTGAGTAGATAAAATTGAAAATTGTAGGAAAATTTTGAATATAGATATCAATATATGATTTCTCATCTGTTAAAAATATTAAGGAAAGAAACAACGTTTTATTTAGTTTCTATTACTTGCAATCGAGGTAGACAATTTTTATTTTGCATAAAGATTCGCAGTCTATTAGTAATGGTAGAGGCACGTCGAAGCATCAGAGGACTGTTATGTTCTGGAAAAAGGGAACTGTAGTTTCGAGAAGGTATTATGCGAAAGGAAAGAAAAGAAACCAGTAGACTGGTTGGAGAAAGTAGTGTACAAGTTAAAGAAAATGATGGAGGAGCAGTGAAGATAAAAGAGGAGGGGCAGAATAAGTTGTTTGAGAAATGTTGAGAAATTGCAAGTCGATTTCTCAGTCTCGAGGCTGGAATTAACAATAAATAGTATCATTTAATAAAGGCAATAATAAGTAGACAGCGGATAAAAGTTTTATACATCAATTACGACAAACTGCAGTGAAGTAAACATTTATTTCCTGTGTTTAACAGGTTTAAAAAAATTGTAGCAGTGTCTTTTTCAAATATTTTCACTGTTTTTAATTACATCTACTAATTTTTCCAATAAATTCATAAAATCCGCTGTCTAATAATAAGTGTGCCATGTCCAGAGAGTACTGTATCACTAAATCTATTTCCATCTAATTGTAAGGTTATGAATTGATATCTGGCGTTACAAACTTCCGACAAAAGCATAACCCAGTCATCAGTCATGGTTGCCTGTACAGCTATCCTTGATAGAAATGATAAGTTCGAACACGACGGTATTCCATTACTCGTATCATTCTCGTTCTCGTTATTTGTTTCGGCGTGTTTCTCCTTCTGCCGCGTTTTCGCTTCTTTCTTTTTCCCTTTCCTCATGGCGTACCGCGAGTCCGCCGCGCCGATTAAAACGTATCAAGGACACCAAGGTGAATATTTATGGTTCCGTTAACGCGATCACGCAGAACTTGATTTATGTGGTTCCATTGTTCACGTCATTCATCAAGCCCGCGATAACGAGGAGAACCTGCTTCGGATATCTTCCCCGGCCAGGTTTTTCTGTCGCAGATACAACTTCATCGCCGCGTCGGCTACGTGCTAGCAGCTCCCTGTATCGATGCACCGGAATTGATATTTCCCGGACAAATGGATCGGTCGTGTACATCGGTGGAGGCTGACGTGCCACGAAAATAGAAAAAACGAAATATGTATACACAGAAAGAAAGAAATATCTACGGCGCGAGAATAAAGCCGTGTCACGCGACGCTTGATATACACGGACAAATGTTTTGTCCAAGTGACTCGTGGATCAAAACATTTTCTCTCCTGCTAAATTTCTTCCCATCGATTTACCGACCGCCGCTCGCATTGAAAGTGGGACACTCTTTGAAACGGAATAACGTGCTCTCAAATTGCGCTAGATAGTTCGAGCCTTTCAAGAAGCTACCAGAGATTAGATTACTAGACAACGCGTACAAGAAATTTTCGAGAAGTTACGATTGGTCGAAGTCGTAGAGACCATGCCAAATGTTATTTCCACAACCTATTCTCCGAACTTTGAAATTTTCAGAAATGCGATAGGTTCACGCCAGTTAACTGCAAGATCGCTTATCCTTGTTGTGCAGGAGTCCGTACTGAACATCGATAGGAAAATAGATCCATATTCCTGGGCGTCATTCGCTGCAAAGCCGGCTGTTCGTTGGCTTCGATGTCGGGGGACGCGATAAAACTGAAATATAAGTCTGGCCCAGCTCGTATGAGCAATTTCGTGGAGCCAAGTGTCAAGAGTCGTTCGCCGGTGAAACCACGCCCCGAAAGAGTCAAAGTCTCGTGATGGGGTAATCCGCACATGAAGCACTGTCACGAATATCGTTGCTGCGCGATTTCAACACGGCTAGAGTCCCCCTCTGCAAGTTTCACTCACACAGCAGCGGTGGCCCCATTTGCTTATGGTTTTGGCTGTTCGCGTGACTCGCCGTCTGGTTCGTGAATCTCGAAGGGGGTTGTCGCTCGCAAACTTCCTCCTTGTATAAGACTAGTAAGACTAAGCCATCAGATGACCAGTAACCGAAAAGAGAAGTCAGAGAGATTCAAAGATCTTGAAACGTTGCCATGTTTAGAAGATTCGTGGTTGAGGTTTTATTCGAATAAAGGGCTCAGGCAATGAGATGATGATTCAGCACTGATGGTTCACGATTGATAAGACTGTGCCATTGGAAGACCAATAACAAAAAGGATTCAAAGATCTTCGGGACTTGGGTCAGCAAACCAGCCAATAACCAAATAGAGAAACTGTAGGGATAGAAAGTCTCTTCGAGACCTCAGTTAGAGGATCCATGGTTAAGATCTCGTTGGGGTAAAGGGTTCAGCGAGCCAGCCAATGAGATAGAACAGTCATCGATGCTTCAGGGCTAATCTAGGCTATAGGACACAGAAACCTAGATATAAAAGGGTGTCTTAAGATTGATGACTCGCTGGGAGTGTAAGGTGCGGGCGACCTAACTCCTAGAGGATGCTTAGGTCAAGGTTTCATTGGGACAGGGCTTCCAGGCAGTCGGCCAATGGAAAGCTATTGATGTTGTAATGCTAGTTTAGACCAGAACAAGCTGCTACTCACGTGATTCAATTTCAGTGGGCCAAGTTCCAGCAGTCACGTATTATTAAAGCCACGCCCCAAAAGAGCTGCAGCCCCGCGTTGGAGTAATCGGTGAGTGAGCTACTGTCACAATTACCTCTGCTACCCGATTCCTACACGATTAGAGCCAGTTCACGTACTTTACTCGCATAAAGCCTCCTGCCCGCTCTTTTATGGCTTTAGATGTCGCGTGACTTACCGCCCGATTCGCAAGCCTCGAAGGTGGCTCTTGTTCGCGAAAATCCTACTTGCACGGAGTTGATGGAGTCCGTGCAAGATTAAGTTCAGGTTAAGTCTACCTCCGAAACTATTTGTCGTAACGGGTTCCGTTCTAATACTTCAAATATTAAAATAAAAAAGCGAGCTCGTGAACGTTCCATTGTAAATATTACTTCAATTGACCGTCTTCAGGGACGAGCTTGCTAAAGTAGAGAAAAGGAATATATTTCTAAGTTCGGTTAAAATATTATCTTAAAATATTATCTTAATTCTATAAATAACGTTGTGAGTTGTTCATTATGTTTGATGAATGACTCAATTAAAAATTATTCGTGTCAAACACGACAAATGTTGCCGTAAGTACATTTGGTATTTTTAAAAATATTTATAAAATACGTTATATGTGTAGAAACCGGTTTAAGAACGTATTATAAATTATTCTATATTGTATATGACTATATATAAAATAAAATAAAATTCGTTCGTTCACATATTCAGCGTATACATGTTCTTGCAGTTCCTAATCATTCATCGGGCAGTGTTTATTTATATTTCGCGAGGATAATGTTTTCTCCCACCGTGTTCGTGCCTTTGAATTGCCACGGTTTTGTGACGTGCGCCGATTAAATCAACGATAAATCCGTCGACGCTTTCGCGTTCATTTATTTTACCGATTTAACGGTCAAGAGTCTGCCAATGGGAATGCAGAATGATCTGAATCGCCATTTTCGCTGCTATTTGTGTATTCAGTCCTAATTGAAACCATTCGTTATAATTCGATATTAACTGAAATTAACTTCGCTGATTGGCTTTCCGACGTTCGAATGTTTACTAGACTGGATCAAAAGCGATTTTTAACAAGTATCTTGTTCACCTAATTTTAAAGGCTATGTCCGAGACGAGAAACCGCGAACGAAATATAAGCCGCGATTTATCGAAATTCGATTATTATGTTGCTCGAACGTTAATTCATCGTGCATAGAATTTGTATAGATATTTTTGTGGGGTCTGTTTTCCACAGTTTCATAAACATAATATTTATGCTTGCTGATATTATCGCGTTAAATATTTTCGCTCTAGGTTAAACAATAAATTAAATTTCATCGTGATAAAACATTAATTTCCATCTTTCATCAGATTATGAGTAAATCTGGTTATATCATATGTCGATATAATTCATTCTAAGATTATATAATTCTCTGTAAAGTTTTCATCACTGCGAGTAAATTAAATTACAACAGTCATTACGATAAAATGCATAGAAACGAACTCTACAAAAGTTGTAGATCTGGCGAAAGGATTAAAATAATTTTTAGAGCGCAAAATTTATCTTGTTCTGACATCTACTATCGAGACATTGTATGCAACGTGGTAGCACATAATGAAAAAAAAAAAACGATAGAAAATCGCGGAGAGATAGAGACCCTACAAATTTCACTCGCCCCATTCGCAAACGATACAAATTTTTCAGCGGCCGATACACTGGAAGCGACAGCTAACGCGGAATTAATGCAAAACTGATAGCCGCAGGAAATGTTCGGTTATCGGGTTGATGCGAGAAAAAATCCCGCGCAACGATCTATCGTGCGCAACGATGATACAACGGCGCGGCGCGGGCGTCGTCGATCTACATATTTCTCTGTCGTTCGGCTGAATTATACCGGACCCGGTATCTTTTCTTTTTCTGGAGTAGGTCATATAAGATGCGATTCAGTCACGCGAACGTTTTATGCACGGGGTTGCACCTATCGCGCTACTTAAATGCGAAAATTAAGATGTATTACTTGTAAACAAGATATACACGATACCGGGCAACCAAAACGAAAGGAAACGATAACGCAATTACAGCGAAACGATATCTGTCGTTCCCACCTTTATCGGCGACCGGCCGTTTCATTTTCGTTACGTAGCAGTGAAAAATTGATCTTTTTGCGAACAATTCCCGTCAACGGCTTCCGCAGCTAATCTTGATCGACCACTATCGCTGATTATTAAGCAACGTATTCTAACTTTAGGCGCGAATTTAACCCACTTTCACTTCCGCTCTTAAACGCCGGAAACACGTGTTATTCACTTAAAGTATTTGAACACTAAATTCCCCATTTTCGAGAAGTTCTCGATATTTGACTCGTGATTATTTCGTCAGAAACTACTTTTGCCACCCATCGTTCATTTTAATCTAAGATATTTTCGGATGGTACAGCGACTGGAACAGAAAATACTTCTTCGGGTCAAAATGTCACCGATTGAAACGTTTGTGAAAACATTGCAACATTTTTCTGGTAATTGAAACCTCCACAGATTTGAAGGTTGAAGATTCTTCTTTACCAAGAATGCTTCAAACTTGAGCTTTTTAATGCTTAAATCAACTTGAGCTTTTTTCTAGCCGAAATTGACTTGTAACGTAAGATACACGACGAAGACCTTTGCCAGACCAAATTTACTCATTTTTTCTTTTATAAAACGGCCAAAAAAAAATCGTAGATTAAATTTTAAGCAGTCGTTGTAAAGGGGGAAATTCAATCTTCGAGTCCGCAATAGATCGATTCAGAAAAAAATTTTAGAATTTTTGATTCATTTTCATATCATTTGTGTATTTCTGATAACTAGACAGCGGATGTTTATGCATGTATGGCAAAAATTAGTAGGTATAATTGAAAACAGTAAAAATATTGGAAAAATTTAAAGATACTGTTATATTATTTTCAACCTATTGAACATATTAAGAAAGGAAATAAATTTCTATTTCACTCCAATTTGTTTTAATTGACATAAAAAAATTTTATTTTGCATAAAGATACGCTGTCTACTGATAACACTTCGTTGCGAAATTATTCCAAATAACTCTCATCTGCAGCACACTGTTTTTATAAATGTATGCTACTTGAACAGTGAACTAAAACAAACAAGTCTTCTTTGGTCAATATTAAAAGCTATCAAAAGATTAAAGTGCGTAAATAATGTAGGGAAGATACTTTTGATTACGTGCGTTTATCGCAAGTAAACAAACAATGCGAACATTCATTTCGTTCGCGACACTTTCGAGTTTTCTAAGCTTTCGAATTTTGCGTAACGCTGACACGACATGTTCCGTCGAAAATTTTCCCGGTGTCCCGTATAAAACCATTTTTCCCCGCGGGTTTTCTAGATCGTCCATGCGTGAATTTGGGATTGTTGACCGTGAATAACTTCATTAGCACCGAAATAATTTACTTTCTAAATGGAATTTAAAACTGCGGGCATCGTAACCGCGTTTTCTGCGTTTAAAAGCGTGAATCGAATAAATCCAGCGAGTTTTTTAAACCTGTGTGTTAATTTCTGTTTCATTCCCACGAAAGCTGTTAGTCTACACGAGCGTGCCGGTTAAAACTGGATACAGAGAAACTGATTTGTAACAGGTAAATTACCTCTCACAGGTATTTCTAACTGTATTCATTATATTTTTAGGGGATCAAGAGGTTTCGAGGACGGACATCACGTTCCGTTCTTATCAGAAATTACTATACAGGGTGTTCAAAAAATGTTGTATTTTCTTGAAAGCGGTGGTTGCTTCGGTCATTTGAAGCAACTTTTTCCTTAGCGAAAATTTCCGCACCGGCTTCGTTAAGGAATTACAGTATTTCATCGATAAATGTCTAAAATATCTAAACGATAATCGTCACGTCGTCTACCCCTTCCACTGAGGGGCATATCCCGTGAGGGGCCAATCAGAGCACAGCTATAGTGAACGGATTGATCTGATTGGTCCGTGTTTTTCGTCAATAACTCCTTAACAAAGTCGCATAGAACATTTTTGCAAAGGAAAAAGTTCTTTTAAATGACCTCATGAATCACCACTGTCATAAGAGTTCTTATACAGATGTAAAAGCGAATTTTCCTGAAATATAATGTTCACGGTTGTGACGATGTAAAGGAATCTGAACAAGAGTAACCTTTTTATTTGATTCGTATTGAAAATGTTTCTATAATGAATGCGTTCGCACCGAATCACGAATAATTAAATGGCGTTATTCATTCACTACCGTGCATTACTATGCACACAATACTTATTGAAGCTGTTGCCTACATTTGTTACAGATTCCTTTTTCAGTTTGTGTTTATATTCATTCGGGGTCTTTTTACTTGCAATAAACCTTGCGAATCGAACACCGAACTGCGTACACATATTGATTGTATACAATACGGTGTATAGAAATATTGCAGAGTATTTCTCCAACATTTATTGGGCAGCGTAGGATCGTGTCAACCTATTCCAGCCATGTAGCCATTGCCGGCGTGCAGTGCAGCATCTGTCACAATCAACTGACAGCGAAAAATGATAAATTCTCTTAAAGTTGGATAGTTTACACTGAGATTACACCTATCTCTAAAAAACATGAAAAATTGAAAATGTTTTTACCGTTTGACGGAAAAATAAACGTTTTTGTTATTTTTTTTTTTTTTGACAGAAAAATTGATTTTCTCGTCGAAAACACAAATGAAAAATAAACTTCGAGATAGACGCAAAGCTCGAAAAAAACAATTGACAACGACAGAGATCAGTTTGTTCCTTAATTAATCCGCCGATTAAATAGTTTCCGAGTTATCCCGCCCGGCGATTTAAAAGACTCGTTTTCAAGAAAAACGCGTCTAAAGTTTTTGACGAAGTTTCAAAGTAGTTACAGCTGAAAAATTGATTTTACGAGTTAAGCCATTTCCAAGACCACAAAGTAAATCTTCCTCCTCAAAATGATCTTATACGTTAAACAGATTTTAACTAGTTCTGCAGAGGCAATTACGAAATGCGAGGATCATTCGCATGAAATGTAACTTTCATTTACGTAAACAGAAAGAGTCCTTTTTGGAAAATACTCCACTACAGTCGCCAGACTGATTAAGACCAAACTGATTAAGGTCTATCTTCCTCTTCGCGTGAGCCGGTCACGTGACGCGTTTCGTCTCTGTCGCGCATGCGTCCGGTACAGGAGGAGAGAGGGTAACTTTTTCCCCTCGATTCGTGCTCCCTCCCCTCATCTGGCGACTCTGCATGGAATTGGTAATCAGTTACAAGTGATCCTACACAATATTTGGTGCGAATAAAATTTTGTTTTAATATTTTCTCGAAATTAGAATACACTTTGACATTTTATTTTTGATCGCACCGTCATTATCACTTTTAAGAATAAGACATTTAATTTAAAGCATGTCATACAACAAACGTAAAGGGTGCGGCGGATACTAGCGGACAGGGGGTGATTCTACAAGTGAATATTAATCGAAAAAAAGGAATAACATTTTTTCGTATGACGCATGGTTTTCGGAAAAATCGCGGTTAAAGATCCGTCCGATTCGCGTGTTCTAGTATACGCGGGAAGTAGAATAGGTCAGTCATGATCAGACGCGTCAGACGATTCCTATCTAATAGTACGTATAATCGCTGCATTTCGAAACTCGGTTTCCTCGGAAACGAAGCTTCGGATGAAAAAATTTTATTCTATATTTCTCTCTTATTTTCTCATAAGGAATCACCTCGTGCCCGCTCGTACATGTTATTCCGCCGCACACTATATAAGTTGCTATTGTTAATTAGCTTTAATTGCGCGATGTCATGTGTATTCAACTAAATATTTTTTCTCCAAAAAAGAAAAATATAAAAATTGTGTATTATGTGAACATTGTAATTATTCATTGCACGATAAACAACAATATATATTATACGAATGAGCAAACGGTTATGCGTTTATCCGAACTATATTGTCCCCAAACGGTACCGGAGATGTGTAATACAAAACCCTACTGAATTTGTTGTATCAATCTAACGAACTTGTGGCTTCCGCAGTTAATATTGTATTATTGTTGATTGTGATTACCTGTCAATTGTATACTGTTAACAATTCATTCTAGTTATTAATTTATAGAGATACTACTGGCATCTATGGTTACGAGTTTAGTAAGGTCAATAGGAAATGCGCACTTGCAAGTTTCGTTTACTTTCGTTATTATCTACTAAAATTATTGTAATTTTTCAAAGTAAACATTCGGTTCTGTGCACGAAGGGCGAAGCGTTTACTAACTATTTACTACCTAGCGTTGGCGAATCAACCCAAATTAAATCAAGTAGCAAAAATTTTTGTAGAATTTATTTTTTCATAAATTTTTTAATTGTTTTTATTTTTATTTTCGTGAAAGGGGTCCTAGCTGCGTTGTTGAAAGGAAAGGGAATATGTATCCGCAAATAACAGGCGACGAATGGTAAACCGATAGAACATGCGTACACAAATAGTTTAATTGTAGTTTACAAGTATAGCATTCTAACGCGATTCTAATTCAAGCAAAGTATCGACATGCAGCAAACGCTGTGACGGCAGCGCGCTTCCGCATATTTCTCTTTTGTTAGTCAAGTCTCACTGACGTCACGTATTGTGCAAAATGACCGACACGTTCGCCGCGCGTACGCACACATACGCACCGTATTATGCAATACTTATACGTGTAGAAAAGATTAGAGAAACATTCATGCATCGGCAACAGTCATAATGCTCCATTACTAGACAAGCAATTAATATCATAACAATCGATTGTTGTTTGTCACGATGTGTCAGTTACAAAGGCTGCTGACGTCATTATCGTCAATCATGCCCTCATCGTCATGCTAAGCATATCGTACAAGCATATCGACAATGAGAACTACTACGATTGTTTACATGTACACGTTCGCACACAGCAATAAACGAAGAATTTGATCTTCAATAGACTCCGGATGTTTATGCAAAATGTAAATATTATTTTCTATTTGTCACTGTTAATTTTAATGTAGTTAAAACTAAAGTATTCTGATTTTTTTCACTGTTTTAAATTGCGCTTACTCACTTTTGTCATAAATGGAGTCTAATTATCGAGCACGAGAAGAATTAAATTCTTCTGAATATAGAAAAAAGGATTGTTCGATACTTCTTTCACGCCGTCTTCGCGTTGTTTAATTGATAAAAATTCAATATTCAGTGCACCTTGTGTGATATTCACTTAAAATTTACACAACGTACACAAAGTACACAACGTTAATTTATGTTTATTGTCTCAGAATATATGATGCAAGTTTGCGGAGAATATTACAATGAACTTCTAAGGCGAGGGAAATTATGCAAATTAGTTCAGACAAAGTAACGATAGATCGTGACCTAGACAGTTTTCGTAGCGCTGAAAACATATTATCGTGACGTTGATAATACATATGGCTGAAATAATGTGTTTCTTGGCGACAATGGTATTTGCAATTGTAAAGACTTTCAGGCTGTAGCAATGATCAAAAGTACAAAGAATAGTAGAAAGGAAGGTGAAAGTAGAAAGCATTCTAATTATTGTAGTTTTAGGTATTTATAGTGTATGTAAACGATCGTGGCGGAGCATTGAGAAAACTATAATAATATTAATTGTACGCAAAAATTGTGGCAATGACAAACTTAATTCTAATGACTACAAGTAGAGTCTTTATGCAAAATAAAAATTGTCCAAGACACTTGTAAGAAATTAAAAATTCGAAAAATAATGTAACAACTTAAATTGGTCTTCTGTGTCTTTGATGTATTAATTTTTGTTATGAGAAGATTAAGACTTGTGTCCCCACTCTACCTTCCCCTTCTACGACGCTATCCCCACTCTCCGCCTTGAAACTTGTTTTTCTCGAAACCGAGGCGTCAAGCGAAAAAATGTTATTCTGCCTTTTCGACTCACTTTTTCCTGTAGAATTATTACCCAATCGGTTGTCCGCATTACGCGGGACACCCTGTATACTTTCGCATCTATTGTCAATCGAATTATTCCGCAAGCAAGGCTTCGAACCGTTTTCAAAAAAGTGATATTACCAGCAGATAAATTCACGTCACCGTGATTTATCAAAATATAAAACATTCGAGCGCCTCGTATCAAAAAACGAGTCGCGTCACTGGCAATAAATCACGACGCAGCTTGATTGGAACGTTCTAGCTAAACTCGTCGCTTTTAAACGCGACCATGCTCGTGATTATATTGTAAACCAATTGTTAGGGATCTGAAAATATACACCGCGTCAAAGCGCAGTATTTATTACGAACGATAAGGATAATCTTCGTTTAACATAAATCATTCGTGCTAATACGCCACGTTCATGCAGCGCGTAATGTGCAATATATTAAATAAATGGTTCGACATAACGCGTGACAAACGAGCTCAAACCGCGTCACAGCTCTACATACTCCCGCGTCGTTTTCCGCGCAATTTTCCGTCGGAACGACACGCTTTTATCCGTTTCAGCTTCAGGTATCGATTTCACCGGAAGCAATTTCTCTAAAGAAACACACGCAATCACACGCGTTGTCGTCGAGTACTTTTGCCAGCAGTCCTCGCGTACACGCGTTGCCGAACGCATCATCGAAACATGATAAATAATATCGTTGTTAGTTCTGCTTGATAGAAAAACTCTTTTGTAAACAAGCTTGGCCAACATACGTTCGAAACGGCGCAGAACCGCCGCCGATTCCTAATTTAACTTTAATGAATTCCACGTAAACTACGTGCCGAGAGTCGGAATTCTTTAGGTTCGTGACGCGTGTGGCTTATACATATACACAGTGTCCGTTGCGTTGACAACAGAATTCGGAAGAAGACGATAAACAGTTAATCGAAAAGACAGAATGCTGTTTGTTTCTCCGTGGGATTTCGTTTCCGTGAAACCAGAATTTTAATATCGGTTGTGCACATCTGCGTTAGAATACGAGTCAACGCCGGTCTGGCTATAATTCGTTAATACTACTCGAAATGAATATTGATGACGCAACGCTAAGTGTCTCTTTTATATCTGTTTATGTATATCGTATGCTATCAGTTTGCATAAAATTATCGAGGGACATAAATAATACAGTATCACTGTCAATATTTGCGAAAATTTGCATTAACAAATTCACCGAAAATGTAGATTGATATGGAAATTTTTCAACATTCATAAACTCTTTCAGAATTTAAGGTTTATAATAATTTTAAAAGTTTTGTCCTCATTTATAAAAACTCAGTGAGATTTTTTGAGATTTACGCTTTTTGTGTCATGACGTTTGTGATATGTTGTAGCTACCGTTTTTATTCGCAGATTTCACGAATATTATATTCTCTCGCGATGTTTACACGTATATGCTCTCCAATAATTAATAAACACAGCGTGCAAGGTTCCGGTTTTAGTAATTTAGTTTAAACAGCTAACGAAGATCGTATTATCAAAATAGTTAACAACGCTATTATTGCATTATCAGTATCAATATTTCTGATTATATTATTACGTAGCATTTGTGGTAACATAATCTACATCCAATAACCCGTTTGAGCAAATATACGTAGAATATCACGGGACTAATCTTTATCGAAAAACACTGAAATTATTTTGGTGGAAGATAAAATTGTAAATGTAGAAATACTGATATTAAACATTATAATAAAAAATTATAAAATTGAATTCACGTGAATTTCTCACTGTTTGCATAATAATATGTGTTTGAAAGAAGAAATTCATTGAGTTAATTCTACTGGAAGCGTCTGTGTACTTTCAGTAATTATTGAAACTATTCACATAATAAAAAATGTGAACCGCTCATTTGAAAGAGTGAACCAACAAAGAGTTACAATTTGTTTTTTTTTCGAAATCGTAGAGGATAACCCATTTACTTTTTTAATTAAATGGAACAGAAAACTGATCATTGGATATGCAATAACTTTTTGGCTCGACGGTTAATAGGGGAAGTTCAGAAAATCAAAAATTGAAAAAAGTTTGAAACTTTTCACAAATGTAGCTTATGCGATGGAAATATCGGAAAATTTTTTTTTCTGTTGAAAAGTGGTCCTAGGGGGACCATGCACATTGTACAGAAATCTTATATTTTCATATTACCGTAAATATTTAGGAAAGTATATCAAATTTAAATGAAAAGTTTTAGTGTCTTTTGTACCGTAAAGAAATAACCTTCCAAAAAATTATGTATGGTGGGGCTAAATTTTGAACGAAAACTTTTTTTAGAGATTGTACAATTTTACAAGTCATAAAAAATGCCGGAACTTTGAATTTAATTTTTTATCTGTATCATATACTTTCCTCATTTTTCACGATTATACCAACCATTAAGATTTTTGGGGGCAGATATTTTTAACTCGAGAAAATCAACTTGACAAAAAGTGTTCCATTGTTAGCATCATATACTACATTCGTACAAAGTTTCACATTTTCTGTGATGACTGATATTTGTAGAAGATTTAAATGATAAACATATTATTATAAATATTCTATCCTATTTAATAAAATAATCCTTAACTAAAAACGATCTCACTGTATAAACAAAAACAGATGATAAAAAAGAAGAAAAGATATTTTATGATTGAGATTATCAGAATAAAAATATTTCATTTGCGGAAATTTTATTGTTAATTTAAGTTTTATTTAATTAAGCTTTATTTAATTAAGCTTTTATTTAATTAAGCTTTATAGAACAATGATTATTTGAAATAATAATGGGTCTTCGAATAAGTGTCACTTTAAATTTCGCGCTAATTTTTATTAGCAAAGATTAGAGTTGTTTCTCTCGGGCACATGGTTAGTGAAATTGTAAAAAATTTTAAAAAGTAGCGTTTTTTAAATAATCTGAATAACATTCTGCGTATAGGGGGTGCAACCATACTAATAAAAAAATACACGAAAAGTTGCCGATTGGAAAATTTTCAAAATAAATGATTAAATATATTATTTTCATGTATAGAGAATTTTTATACATTCAAATAAATTTTTTAATCTTCTCATGCTTATCAAAAAAATTCCAGAAATAGTTTTTCTTTATATTTTCTACTGAAAACATACAAGGGGTGTGATTGCATCCCAGTACAGGGTTAAAATTAGAACAGATGTATGTACGTAGAATCCCTGTATTTGAAATATTTTTTCGCCAAAATTTTAGCCTGTCTACACGAGACCAACCCCTTAAGCAAAGCATCGGACGGTCGTGGTCGGTCGAGAACACGTTAAAAAGCATGTCACCGCGATGTGTCGTCAGATCCGCGACCACCCCATTTAGCGCGTCCGGTGTGTGCCGTGTGCACGAAATTCGCGATGACGCGACGCGCCGTGGACGGGATGACGTCCCCGGCGAGTTTATCAAATTCGCGAAGAGGCCGTCGATGTATACAATGTGTGCATCCATCGTCCGGACGCGTAAAGGGGCCCAGAGAAGTGTTCGTGACTCGGTCAACAGGAGTTATGTTGGCCCGGGCACCGTGCACCGTGGATCCATCCGTGCATCCGTGCATCGGGAGCGATCCCGGTCACTCGAAAGCAGCTCTTTACTTCATCAAAGCCACGCCAAGGCCTGTCAAACCTGCAAAACCGTGGCGGGCTCGGCATGTACGCGTTTCCGAATGTGATAACAACATTCTTGAAAAACGTTTGCCCAGCGGTCTGCTACGGACAGCTTGCTGAACCGGGGTCCTCGATACAGACCCCGACGCCTCCGCCAAAACGGACGCCAACTTTGACCCGACTAGATCACTCTTTTTTTTTTTTGTAAACCGATCACGAGAGTCTCGCAGAAATTGGTGGATTTGAGAATATTCTACTGAATCATAGAGCGCATTGTTCGAGCAAAAGGTAAGAAATGCCTACTGAATGGAATTGTTGTTTAAAAAAATATTGACTGCTGTTGAATTTCCGTTTTGGATAAATTGGATACAAACGAGCGTCAAGTAATCTATTTGTTGATAACCAATTTATTTTATCGATTTCAAACCTGGCCTGTAAAATAAAGGTCTTTTTCCAATTTTATATGCCGTGAAAAGTTAATAAAAAAAAACGTAGGAAAAATTGATATTTTCAACAGGTTATATCATAATTACTGTTCTTAATGAATGGACTAGCTAGAATCGTATCAACTATTTATTAGGGGGACCGAAAAGTAATCAAAATTTCTTCGATGAGCTCATTCACAGTTAGTCTGTGTCGAAGAACTTTTTTAAAAAGGGAATCGAACTACGCTGGCAAAAAGTGTTAGAAAATGATGGAAATTATTTTGTTGAAGATTTTTTTATTAGATAAATATTTTTCGCCAGCAAAAAAAATTTAATTATTTTTCGGTCCCCCTAATGTATGCTTGTGATTTCTTGTAACAGTTTCAATGTTGGTTATCTGTTCAAAGTGTATCTGGCCAGAACAGGAATAGCAGTACACAAAAAAGTTGGATAGTAAAAGATTTGATAGTTTTATAATAAAAGAATAACACAGATAGTAAAATATACGTATCATGTTCTAGAGTGGAATAGCCTTTCAAAGATGCATCATGTTTATACGAGTTTGCGATGGCATAGCGTATCTACTTCGAGGTATCGGAAAAGGGGTTTTAGAAAATTCAAGCGACCAGATACAAATTACACAAAATATTTTCAACATAGTATTCTTATCACGAAATTCAAACAATAAGTTTGTGTTCACACTAGTTCAAACTTTATTTACCGCCCTAGGTGTAATTACAGGTAAAGAGTACGAAGGAGATGGATAAACTTTTAAAGCGTTCTCCGATGAAAGTAGACGTTAAACGTCTGAAAACGTGAGAACTTTACAAAGGCACTTATAATAAAAAAAATATTGTTCTTAAATGAGTCACTACCATTCCTATAATAGCGAGATGTCGTATTAAAACAAATTTTACAGTGTCGTCACGTTATTTTATCTTCCGCCAGTTTCGCATTACAATACCTCAGAGCTCACATTTACGTACACGAGGAAAGAAGGACAATTTTCATTCTTACAGTACTGACAATAGAAACTCTGAACGAGTTGAAATAATAAACGACTCATAGATTCTATGCATGATTCATTGTCATATCAGGTATGAGATATCGTGGGAAATCACTTACTTAACTATTACTCAAGTACGCTAATAGTCTCCAATTTTCAAAGTTTTTGAACGCATAAGAATTTCGAGCAAATTTACATATCCAAGAATCAGTAAATTTATTTGAGACTATTAGTGTACTTAAGATGTAATGTTAAATTGATATTGTATTTCCAAATTTGAATTCTTTATATGCATATTTTTATCGTTGCAGTTACATAGCCCAAAATCTTTCGACGATTAAGATTTGTCTCCCACTCCATTCTTCCCCTTCTGCGACGCTATTCCCCCACGCTTTCGCTATAGCACGGTCACGTGACGCGTCTCTGTCGCGCATGTGTGTCACAATGTCACGATCATTATTATTAATTTTAAACTTAAATAGTATTCTCTATACAACCCCCTAAATCATATAATTTACTATTAATTATCAAAGTCAATTAATTTTTATATAAAAATTATTATTAATTTTAAACTTAAATAATATTTTCTATACAACCCCCTAAATCATATAATTTACTATTAAAATTAAGACTAACCCGATATTGTTCTGTATTCTTCCCCTCGGGTCAGGTCAATTCTCCTGATCTAGCGACTTTGATTACCACTATGCAATGCACACATATGCACTTTTGGAGCTGTAAATCCCGCAGTTTCGCGAATCTTGAGATAAAACTTTGATAGAGCATTTCAGAAGAATCGTACTAACAGAATACACCGTTTAGAATAATTGATTTCTTTTATTTCATTCAAGGTATGCAGCTCGTCGATAGAAAGACACGAATTATCTCTTTAATTCCGCAACGATTTGAAAGGTAACGCATGCTGATTCCTGTGGGAACCAAACGGAACTATCCCCCCTCCCCGCTTTTCCACGGGCTACTGAATTCCCGGAAGAACAAACTCCTTTGAAACGTGGCCCCATTTATGCATAAAAAGGTATTTCCTTATCGTTGCCCGGGATCGTGAAACCGAGCGAAATTGTTACGCAAGACGATCGTATCGTCGCACGGCAACCCTAAAATAGTTCGACCTCTCTCTTCTTGGACAGCTGCTGATTTGCATGTTTATTCTCGATGATAATATTTAGGTGTTCCTCATAAATGTTACTCGCTCTATCCCAGCGCGAGACGTCGCATAGTGGCTCGAAATCGTCAAAACGTGGCCAAAAATCGAAGACATTCTCTAATTTAGTTGAAAATTGGTACTCTATGGGTTTTCTGATTTCAAAATTTCAAAAACAAAATGGTGGATTCAATATGGCAGATGGGTTACTTAAAAAATTGTCCGATTTCTTTGAAATCTAGTGTTTCTATATTTTCTAAGTGGCTTTCCAGCTATGTGTATGTATAACTTTTAACAGTGTGTATATATATATATATATATATATATATATATAATACTTTCATGCATAATTCTTCGTGACCTCGCCTGACCTCCGCTTTGTAATCGTAATTAAAGAAAAAAAATGACTGGAAAGTATGTGTTTAGGAAAAGACAATTTTCGAAGTTGTAATTATGTGTATATAATGTCATAAGTTACAGATACACATAGCTGAAAGAACGCTCTTTAACGCTATGTAGTTAGTTTTTCTAAAAATATTACTCATAAGAAAGTATGATGAGGCAAACAACGTCAATTTCGGGAAGAAATGCGATTTATCTTAGACTTGCATTTTTGCTTGTTTTCAAACTGCTGTCGAACAATAATGGGTGACTTTTAGCAGTTTATGCTACAACTTAGTTTGAACATTTAAGAAGCTATTGGCATAAATTTCATTAATATTGAACGAAGTTGAAAAGTGTTTTTTAACCACGTTTTGGCGATTTCGAACCACTGTGACATCCGCTTATTTTTCTGTTCTCTCCTTTTTGTAGGAGAGGTCCGAGCGAACGGTAAAAAAGAGGCTGCGTAAAGATAACTCACCAGCGAAAAGTGCTGTGCTGTTGTGCCGTGGATCGTAAGGGCACAAGCCCAACCCATCCGTGTCGCTGTCTTTAACATATGTGCCATCCTGAAACAGAAAATGGGAATGTGTTACATAATTTATGTCTAGATAGAGAAACTAGCACACCCTATTGCCCCAACGAGTTTCTTTATATTATTTATTATTATAGCAGCGGCCGACCATTCGCTTCGGGACCCTAACACCGCTTGGGGGCCTACCGAATTAACCCAATTTAACTCAAGTACCAATTTTTGTATAATGCATTTCTCCTCAAGTTTTTAATTTAAATCGTTTTTATTTTATTTTTATTTTTACCGCAAAGGCCCCTTTGACTGAGGCCCTGAAATCAACAAATTCTCGTATTTTTATTACTATTAAAATATTTCGACCCGAGAAATCTCTAAAACTTCGATATTATATACATCCGATAAGTCCTATTTTTAATGATAAACTTCTGCATAAATATAAAGGTAAGAAAACTGCAGTGTTTTCTAAATATTAAGAAAAGAGACATATGTACTTCGCAGTAAATATAAATTGATTTTAAGACGGAGCACACTTCAGCAACACACTAATGTAGCTATTATTGTGGAATTTCATTAATAATTTGAAATAATTTCATTAATAATCATTAGTAATTTTGTGCAAGTAAAGTCATATAACTCTTCTAACAAAAAACAGAAATTCTACGAGCATGGGATATTGAAGTTGCCTGAAAAATCGCAGAAGATCATAGAACTATAAAATAGTAAAAAATTGGCTTCCCTTTTCCGTTGAGCGAAGTGACTATCCGAACAATCCAATATTCTCAACGCTACATTAAAAACAATAAGTCCAATAAATTCCAGAAACTAGAGTAACTATTAATGGTAGACTAGCGTACAGTGAACGGTGTCCCTCGAAGTTAACCCTAGCCTAAGGCAGAGTGGTTGTGTACCCTAGGGAAATTTCTTTGGGAGAATTTCCTCCCGGAAACTTCATTTCCTGCCTTTTTCTTCGGCAAGGACCCCCTCCGTCCCCCTGCGTTGACTGAAATTCAATTTGGCGGTATCATTTTCCGCGTTAATGTAATATCCCCGAATGACCTTGCAAAATACGTGGTTATGCGCAGTCCGGGGAAAAATTCCTATGAAATGATCTTTTCGTTCAGCAGTGGCCCCTCGAGGGAAGACTATCGATCGATGGAGGAAAAGAGGAACGAATGGAATATTAGAATGACTAATGCTTTCTTAATTGGGCGATAATTAATGCAATTGCGTTTAATTGCGACTATTCGACGCGATTACCACGCTGATCTCGAACTTCGCGGTGAAATTTACTCGGTAACTGCGGTTCTTTTGCCGGAGACTTACTTCGCGGAAAGAATTATCTGTACGTGATCGTACACAAAGACCTCGCCTAACTTCTCGCGGCGTTATGTATTTTACAAACTGTCTTCCTTCTCCTTACAGGACTACTTCCCTTCTCGGATAAAAGCTGTTCCCCACTCGATTCTCCGGAGGAAAATCCGCGGTCGTCGCGACGCGACGCGTCGTAGTGGCGGCGCGGCGCCGGGAATTTTGGCGGGTTTATCTCCCGCCGGAGATCCTCGTCGTCGAATATCCTATTTAATGTCGGATGCGCGGTCATGATTAGATTATGCAAATAACACGAAACTGCGTGATAAATGCAGACATTCCATACGAGATACATTAACGGCGAGTAGACGCGTTGTTCTAATAACACTTCGCCGGTATTATTCGCCATAGTCCGGCCGCCATTTTCTTTTAATGAGCCAATAGCAATCATACCTTCGTTTCGCGGCGAATTGAGCGTAGCATATACAGGGTGTCTCGCTTCAGTGCGAACCCCGGAATATCTTCTTTATTGTTGGCGAAGCAACTTTTCTAAATTGTTGTTGTCCCTCTTTTTTTCAACGTCATCGAAGTTTCTTTTTTTAATAACTACATATTGCGTCGCGTAACTCATAAAAATATTCGAATATCTGCCGTGGCCTTCAAACGACCTTGAACTCTTAAATTTCGTTTGTAATTTTATCTGCCAACCATTATAAATTCGGTTTCTAGCCAATGATTTCTATCTTTGTTGCAACAGATGTTACATACAAAATAATGGGATTGTTCAGATGCAATGTGAACAGTGATGTTTTCATGTAAACTAAAGTTAATTTGCTCAAACATATATGTTATATGTTAGAGCATAGAGCAAAACTGAAGTTGGTTTTGTCATCAAAGAAATTTTACAAACAAAAAGGTTTGTACAGTGTTTAGAAAATCTTATACATGTAAAAATGGCTCCGTGGGAGAATGCCTAGCTTTTACAAGGTGCTCTAAAAAATTGATGCACGATTTTTAGTGGTCGTTTTATCGCACTATGAATGAAGAGTGCGCCACAGGAATTAGGTTAGCCGAAAGTACACCACGAGGAGATTGCATGGTCGAACTTTTATACGTTCCTCGTGTGTAATGTGTGCTTAGTGCACGTTCGGTAAGTGTTTAGTGTATGTTTAGCGTGTGTTTAGGAACGCGTATTACTCCCCCATTGCCTTATCACTTCCTGGTATCATTCTTGCATGTTGATGCATCGTCGCATTAGCTCTTAAGGGGTATCGTTCCAATGTTATGCACACTAAACATTAAGCACACACTGAACATACGCTAAGATCACAGTGAACACGTATGTAATGTCAGCAGCACACTTTTCATTCGATCGATTGAAAAAATAATTACGTCCATTTTGTAAGGATCATCGTAAAGATGAGGCTCTACAAAACGATTTCAAACCGAATAGGATTTATTAAACTTCGTTGTTTGAGTCTGTAAAATCTTTTTAGGACCAATAGCCGACTTCAATTTTCCATTGCGATTTTCGACGTGAAAGGGCCCTCGAAAAAAAAATCAATTCAGATATGCGAAAGCAGAGCGTTCACGAAATGGATCCAGGTAAACGATCGTTCGATTTTTTTCACGAAGTTTGTAGCACTTCAGAGACCGACAATTTTTCGGTAAAAATTCAGCGATGCTTCAATTTTATGGAGTACCCCCTAATTAGGTTGCGATACTGCACCTTTAAATCTCATAAAAATGGCCATGATATCGCGAACTATTGAATTTAATTAAGTTGTACATTTAATCTAATGGAAGCAGCGTCAAAGGGAAGATAGTTTTTTTCCATTTCGATATCTTTTCTGTCCATGGGAATATAAATTCCGCAGTGTGCAAATAATTTATCTGTAGATTTTATATAACATTGCTCGCCTTTCATTCCTACATTGCGTTCCCCAAATTCAAAGGGAATAAAGTTCATTTATTTCTATAGATCTCTCGGGAAAGCTTTAGTATTTAATTTACTATTCATCAGTTTATTTCATTTATTTTACTTATTTTTCGGCTTATCCTTTTACGCCAATTAAATTTGAATAAGAACCAGCTATTATTACGAAATACATACGGTCACGTCGATTTAAGTAACAACAAATTCATTCCGCACGGAGGCTGAGTGAACAATACAGAATGAAATTTTTCAAACTTCTGCAAAAATAATTTTTATTAATATCTGCTCGATCGGAGGACTTGTTTGATCGTGAATAACATCGACCGTGCGTTGCAGAGAATGAATTTCATATGTGCTTTGAAGAAATGAAGCGGTGAATTTTATGGCATGCTTCATATCTAAAATTCTTAATTGTACATTTCATCCGATCAGCTACTATTTGCTAGCTGTCTTTTTTCATACATTTTCGTCTTTTTCCTGATTAACAATAATTGACACGCTTTGGAAACGTATTATTACTAGTACTACATATTTATTAATAATCCTACTGTTCAACATAGATAAAATAAATAGATCTCCAAGTCAATTTATTCGAGAAAGAAATTTCTGTTATTAAACATTTCGCATTTAAACGCTGTAAATAAATCAATTCTACCTATCAACAAAATAGCAAACGTTCGTTTACTTCCTGAATGGTAACAACGTAATAATTTTATAATTAATCGTATGTGTTCAGCAATATTTAGAGCAACTAACTTATTGAAAACGCTTTTCGAAATTATTATTAACACTAACCATGACCGGTTTCACGTATTTTATATGTCATAATTGTTGAAATTACAAGGATGCTTCCATTAGGAATTATTAAATGAATTTCTTCATTCAAGCACGTACTGTTACAAACATTGCGAGAAATCTAAAATATTAGAGGTCTGAAAATTATATTTTATTCTATTAAGTTATGTTCAATTAACAAAGTTACACACTAAGTTATATAATGTATATGCTATATAAATAAATAAATAAATAATAATTCAGTAATTTCTATAAAATACGTGTGCCAGTCATATTTTGCGCTAAGGATTACTTGATCAGGAGATTTGGCGGATTTGGATTGGGAAGGGTTAATTACTATAATTATTCACCTCGTGCTTCAAACCGATCCATTTTTTCCCGAGCAAACAAACACTGCGGCGTATAAGAGGAACGGAAGATAAGATCGTAAAACTCAGCGAGCCGTTAACTTGAACATAAAAATAAAATTTTCAACTGCGAAAAATTCGAAAACGTAGAAATACACGAATTGTGTTTTTACTACGCGGGCGCGTTCTATGCCACAAACGGAAAGGAAAAACTGCCTGTCGTGCGTTGCTGTTTTACCCGTTCACCCAAACACCATGCTCGAATTTCAATCATTTAACTGTGCCGGCGTCGCGATCCTAAAATCCACATTCGTCCGATCCTTTCTCAATGAAATGTGTTTTTAAACGAAAAAATATGTAACTGATCAGAAACAAAAAGCAGAATATTTTAAGAGTGAAATTGCCATGCTTCGAGCTACAAAAATAAGTAAAAAATTGCTATTCTTGGATTGCGGATTTTATGCTATTTACGGCAAAAATTAGATCAAACATAAAACAGTAAATACATTCGAGGAATTCAAAAATACCGTTGCATCGTTTTCAACCGACTGAAATTATGAACAAATGCGTATGTAGCTCCTGTAACTCGAAATTAAGCTCGAAAATATTTATTTTGCATGAAAATGAGCGCTACAAAACTATAATAATGTGGCACTAATTATCTTTTCTTGGGTCTATTTAATTAATAGATTCCATTGCAAAGCTCCTGGGAAGTGTTACAATCCGTGCGAGATAGATTTTTGAAAACGACGTTTTGCGGTACTAGAAATATGGTGTGTCAATTTTTACCTTTACAGGAAAAAATAGGATTTTCTTTCGACATAGACGAATAAAAACAGGACTTGTCATAGTGGACTTTGAAAAACACAATGTCGGACAAATTGTCCGTTTTTTATATCCAGAACAACAGGGATCACCGTAAAAAAATCCTGTAACGTATATGTACCATATTTGTTAAGAATAACGGTTTAAAGCTTTTATAAACGTATCGTTAAGATTGTATATTTTTAACATCTTTCGGTGTGTATTATTTTTTAAATTCAACAAGATATTGAAAATCGATAGAAAATACATTATTTCAAATGAAGTTAATACAGTTTAAGAAGACTTCTAATTGTCTTTGAATACAATAATAGAACCCTCGCTCGATGTCGATAGCAATCTGTAGATAAACTACAACCACTGACTGTGGATTATATTACGAAAATTATAACATTTTTATTCTGTTAAAGCTCAATATTGCGAAGCAAATTGAAAAGTTTAATGAGACTGTAATCGTCTTCAAATATTGCACAACAGAATCTTCACTAGAAACATGCTTTTTTAAATTTTATTTTATAAAAAATGGCAGTCTACATTTTAACTAAAAGAAACTCGAGTACGTCAGGATATATTGTATGAATGCGCTAATATCTGCCGTCGATGGCATGAAAGTTGAAGGCCGCCATCGTCTTGCAGTTTCCGAATTCTGTACTCGCGGCGACGAGGCGCAAAAATCGAAAAATCACGGGCGCACGACCACGAGCGGGTACTTGGCTGCACACAATCGATACATTGTGTGCACGTGAAGGAGCGACGTCGAAATTGGCCCGTTCCGGTGAGCACACTTTATTCCTCTCCGTCCTGCCTCGTCCTTTCCCGTATTTGGATTTCTGGTGAGGTGTTTCTCGATGAGTACCGCATGGTCCGAGCCAGCAAGTTCAACGAAAATCCGCACGTTTGCCCAATAATTCGTTTCTTTCTTGGAACCGTTCGGCCGAAAGTCGAACAGCATTGATAACTTCGACCATCTTTACTTGCACTGTCCATTTACAATTAGCGTTTGAAATTTTTCTGTCGTTCAAGCTATCTTTGGAAAGGATAATCGTCTGTTTTTCGAAAGAAGACGCTGAAGCACAGCAGAGTAATAGATGACAAGGTCAAAAAACTGTTTAAAAAGACTATATACATAAAATGTGGCAGGAAATGTACAATGAATGTGCAAGAAATTATTCAAATATACTGTACATCTACTGTCACGGAAGATACATATACAGTCTTTATAAATTTTTTAACCACTCGATTAAGACTTGTCTCCCACTCTACCCTTTTTCCCCTTCCACGACCCGATTTCGTCACGACACTGTCATGTGATTCTGGCAACTCTGGCCTGGCATCAAGAGCGGTGTTTCGCAGATCCCCTGATGGACGATCAGTACATTTACAACGAGTCATATTTAAATCATTAAAATTGTAACATATTTGGATTTGCAATGGATTTATACCACAACCTAATACTTTTAGGAGGATCCATCTTGAAAGTAAATTTCTTCATATTCCCATGATTTACTAATATATTTCCCTAAATAACTGTACATTAGGGTGGACCCTAGCTATACTTGACTTAATCTCATCCCCCCGTCAGAATTGTAACAAGTGTTGAGAAAATGATTTGGAAAACATTTAAGGCCGATTGGATCATGGGAACCTGACGCGAATCGAATTTGAAAATTTTGAATTTTTCAAATCAGGAAAAACACAAAATTTTCAAATTGTAAATTTGATGCGCATCGGGTTTTCATGATCCAATCGGTCCCAAATTTTTTCCAGATCATTTTCTCAACAATCGTTCCAATTTTGGGGGGTGAGAGTAAAAAAATGTTTTGGACAGAAAATAAGGTCTACTCTGCTGTACATAGACAAGCATATTGTTCATAAAACGAAGAAATTACAGTAACTGCTAGAACTGCTCAAAACAGTAAAACCATGGGAATAATTTTAAAACACTGTTACGTTATTTTCACCTTGTTATGCTGCTAATGTGGAGTTTCATAACTCAATAAAAAAAATATTAACCAAAAACTAAATATTTATTTTACTCCAGTTTGTTGCGAAAGTGATAACATAAACAATCGTACCGAAAAAATGTCACAATTAGAATACTGGTATATTTTTTTACCAGAAGAAGAGTAAGTTATCACTAGATTGCGGATGTTTATGAAAAATAAGAATGTTGTGCACCGATTGTAAGAAACAGAGTCGAAGCAAAAAATTCCATCTTCCTTCAATAATTTTAGCAAGTTGAAAATGATAAATTGGTTTTTAAATCTCTCTTTTATATTTTAAATTGTATTTACCTTTTAAATTATATTTTCTCATTCTATGTATAGTCTTTTCTATTAAAATTATATTGTAAATTATACCCACCCATTTCAGTTCTAAAAATTTATAAAATCCGCAGTCCAGTTATCACAACAATATTCTACGGAAACTCGTGAGAATCTTTGATAAAAGAATAACGAAATCGCGGATGTTTCCCGAAGGAACCGTACACGTAAAATCAATTACCGGGATGCGTTCCGTTGAAATGTGATCGAGAGTTCGCGATCAACAACGCGGAGACAAGGGAATCTCATTCGTCGGTCGGTGTTCCGGGTATCGCAATGCGGAATCGACTTTGATTTCCCTTTTAATTTCGCGAAGAGACTTCGATGCGTCTGCGAACGAGAAGCGCGCGTAGCAGCCGTGCCTCGGAAGTTAATCTTCCTCGTTCCGCTATCGAGGAATCGGCACCGTTCCGAAGACGAGTAGCGAGCAAATTATTTCAGATGGCAATATTTACAGGAGCGAAACCGAACGGAGAGACACGAGTGCAATAGAAGCCGGGGACGAATGGCGTGACGGCGAAACGGAAAAACAAGTTTCCCGAATCAACTTATCTCGTAGGTAAAGGAACGAGGTACGGGGAAAGAGGGTTGCAAACAGAAGGGAGCAAACGCCGAGGGAAGGAGAGTGAGAGAGAGAGAGAGAATTTTCGTTCGAGAAAAGAGACCGGACGAGGGAGACGAAGAAACCAAATATAAGGAAGAAAAGTTGATTCTGGCTGGTACGTGAGATTCAAGACAGCGTCGGAGGATACGATGAGACCCGCCACCTATGTGACGCGAGGCAATGCGTGCTCAGCGACACGGCCTCGTGCGGCCGTGTTCCAATTTCTTTATATGCATGATGGTCACAACTGGCAGTGTTCGCATTCGTGGCGTTACCGCGGTTGTCCACAGTGATCTCCTGCACGTGAAATTTTTGAACCGGTTCCGCGGGTCGCTTCCGGTATGCCGTGGAGGGCTGCTGTCATCCGCAGGGAGGATTCAACGTACTACACGGCAAGATAATGAAAATGCTTCTCGCGATTTAAATTTGTTGTATGTTCAAGCATTCGAAGTTGCGAACACTTCGATCAAATATTTTCGGATAATTCGAGAAGAATTTATCCGTTATTATGGTTGGCTAAACAAATACAAACAGGGAAAAAAATTTTTTTGCGTCAATGTCAACATTACTGAATCAGTAATGTCTTACGATGACATTGTTTTCCAAATTAAATAATTTTATATTTTCAAATCACTAAATAATTCTTTGTCACATAAATAAAAATAATATTCAATTAAATCTTTTCCAACTACAATTGAATGTTAATAATTGAATTTACCGATTCGGTATATTCACACACGTGGTTAAAAGAGGTACTATGTTTCGTTCAAATTTACCGCCGAATATCGATTGATATAACCTAGATCGTGTCCAATACACTCCGTGTAGTGGCAGTGTGTGATGTCACGATGCTCCTATTCAAATACATTTTGAAAATTGTTTTAATACGCATATTTTTACAGACGCAAACAAATACATCTTGAAAATGATTCAAGTGAATCGAAACGTCGATGATTATTTGATAATCTGCAAAATTGTTTATTGATTTTTTAATTGATCGAACCGTAGCGCCAATAACAATGGAAATTTATTTTTAATGTCAAGGATGTTTGGATTGGGTATTGCGAATATCTTCAGGAGCTGGTCAAGTACAAATGTCTATTTAGCTAGGATAAGTAACAAAAAACTTTTCCTTTTAAAATGTAGAAAAAAATCGAGAAGAATTAATCCGTTATTTTCAGATAATGTTTTTGTCATCTTTGACTGTAACGGATATGTGACGATAACCCCTTTTCTGTAAAGAATGCATAGTCCGCTACATTCATTTCCGAAAAATAGAAATTCCTAAGTATTTTGTATAAAAATCCGCAGTTTACTTAATACATGAGAATGTTTTTGTTTTGTAATGAACATTTTCAACTGGGTTTCTGCACTTTCGGTGAATTTGCTCGGCAATCTTATTTTGTACACATCAAATTACGTTTGATAAATGAAATTTCCATATTTGTTAATGTAACTGCAACACGTAAATTCATCGACGAATTTACGAACGAACAGTCAGATCAAAAACTGAAACAGAAATTCGAGTGTAGTCAATCTTCTGAAATATTCACTCGGCTTTTAAAGGCTTTGAAGTGGAACTAAAAAAAGAAGGTCCTCGGAATTATGCTTTGAAATGCAAATGAGTATTTCCATTTGAAGCACTTAGCCTTATTATTTCTTTAGCAACTACTTTGCTGTCGATAATGTTCTAAATGAAAAATACATATATTAAATATTGATGACACAACGATATCACTATATTTCGGAACAACAAACGGTTAGTAGATTCTATTGAGCCTGACTCAATACATATAAAGCGAGAAGTTAATAAATAAATTTTCAAGTAAAAAATGTTTTTTTACTTTTTCAATTGATGACGAAGTACATAACAGTGTACTAATCGAATTAAACATACATTAAAATATTTTGTTGCTTATGATAATCACTAGACTGCGGATTATTATGCATTTATGAAAAAATTGGTTGGGTGAAACATAAAACAGTAAAAGAAGCAGATAATGCAGCAGATAATGAACCGCAGTCTAATAATCATAATATAGAAGTTACAACAATGTATACCGCAGGTTTTACCTCATAATTGTCAGTTTCTCATGTTAAATTAATTACACGTGTCACTCGTTACTGTAACGTTTGTCATTCGAACAGCAAAGAAGTTCACCAAACAAGGGATAAAATATTTTCGTTATCGTGGCATCGTCGTAATCCCATTGACGTCTGTATCGAGGTTGTCGAACGACTCCACAACGTTATAATTACAAAGGAGATGTTGGAATTCATCACTACATTTTGATAAAGCCGCCATCTTTCCAACTAAATATTGTATGAACAGAAGCGCAGAAATAGGAAATTAAGATTGCTCCATGCTGAATAAGTGAAATCACTAAGTTTTACTATGATTTTACAGCGAGTTATTCGTCATGAATTTTTCACCCCCCCCCCCCCTTATTCTGGTATTAGTTCACTATACCTGCACTTTGAAAGGACAATGCAAAAGTCATTCTCATACATCACGCGATTTTATTAATTATTCGTTGATTCACGGGCTAATATTAGCAGCAGGTATTCGCGCATTTGTTTGAATCGAATCAGCGTTCATGGATGGACTCCAGTCCAGAAAATTAGCGTGTTCCCGTCCGACCAACTCCAATTAGGAGAGTTGATGTGGACATGCAATGCGAAATGGTGTGCATCGTTTCAATCCGATGCACGAAAAGGGAGAAACAGGAAATGATATCGCGTTCGTAATAGAAAATCGGATGCATGGGGCTCCACTGCTCAAGGCAAGTTAACGGGCTTAGGTTCGGGGATGATTAAAATCGTTGTTTTCCAGTCGAAGACTTTCTTCGTAATAAGTATTAACGACGAGAACAAATTTTCCATCAGGATTGGCTAGCTGTGCCTCAGCATAGTGACAGAGTTGGGGCAAAACGTAATCCGATTAATGATTGAAAATTACGATTTAATATAAAATCCAATTATCGATCGCGAATGAATAAGAAAAGAATCAGAAGTTGTAAACAATGTTCGCGATTGCTTTATCAATTATCAATCATGGACAACATTCAACGGATAGATATATATTACAAATCTGCATAAAATATAATTAATCATCGAATGATTTAAAAGTGACTGATTAATAATCACAAATTACAGAAGTTAATCATGATTACTGGTTTATTTGAATGGTGATTGACTGATTAATGATTACAGTCGCTATGATACATTAAATAATCGATTATAAAAGAATTAATCCTACCCAACTCTGCAGAGTCGTTAGTATTCATGATACAATGCGAGAAATGTTATTTTTAACTGAAATTTTTGCAATTTTTTTACAATTTCACTATTTGACGTAAATATATAAAAAGATTATGCTGATATAAGATGAAAGATTAGTAAATATATAAAATTATTTACCGATTCTAAATACTCTAGTTATTATTAATTTTATATATTTATATATTTTATAACTTCATACATTTATCTAAAACGATTATAAACATATTTCGCTCTGCAAATATAATAGTGGACACCGATGCATTACTAACATTTTAAGAATTAATAGATAGAATCATATTGCTTTCAACATATTTGCCATGCATTGTTCGTTTGTACACATCTCATTGTGCTTTTATTACATTCTTTATTGTATAACATTTTGTATATTTTTGTAAAACACTTTTAATTTAATGAGAACTACGATACACGAATTTTATTGAGGATTTCGGATAAACACGGATGTACACATTACTCAGAGCATGCTGATTTCTTTCTAAATCTACGTATTCAATGTTACCTTGAGAAAATAAGGTACCTTGTACACGAATGTCAATATTAATTATACGTCTGTTTGTCGCGAACAGCTGGCAATAGCAGTATCGGCGCTGTTCAATCAATCTGGAAACTTAATCGTTCCGCTGTAGTGTGTTCAGAGTTAGTAGGTAGTTAGTAATTCTCCTGCTGAGATATAGGGAAATCATGCATCGCTTCAGATGATCCAAATACATTCAGCTTCGGATTATTACATTGTTAATCAGTCGCATTAATTTTTGCATCATTGATTACTTATTACATTCGTTAATAATATCACAATTACAGGGTACGTAAGAGTAATTCCGGTATTTCGCAACTGTTCGAAATAGGTCAGCGAAGTTGCGTACGGGAAAACAGCTGAATTCCACTAGATGCAAAAAGTACTTGAACACCGAATGCCTGAGAAATTGCCGGCGTTTAACCTGTTTTAATGTGATAAAAAATAATCCCGGACGTATTTTCAAGACTCTACTTTCACACACCATTATTCTTTCTCTCTTAAGAAATTTTTGCATGATGTAGCGAGTGAGAAATTGAAGATTCATTTTTCCTAAAAAATGTGTAAAAACATTTTTAAAAAATCGTTTCATGAGTGAATCTCCCATGGATTAGAATTAGAAGACTCTTCAAAAATCGATGTACGATATTTTTCATTGTTTCATTGATAAAAAATGGGGAAAAATCGTACGAAGAAGCGTCATGGTGTATCCTATGTTACTGTAGAGTCGACACACTTACTCGTTACTCATGAGTCAATTTTTTTGTATGGTTGTAAAGAAAAGGCTTCAATCTTCAAATCTGTGGCAGTGAACAGTATTAAATTGAAAGTGTTCGGAGACGTTTTAATGGGTAGAATTTTCGAGGGAAAACATGTCGTCGGTTTTCCACCTGTTACGCGATGCAAAATTGTCGCAGGCAAAAACGAATGATTAGTAAAAGTAGACCTGGTCTATCATCATACTGTTTCTTTGAGCGAAATTATCATAACCGGACAGCGGAATTTTTATGCGTTTATGCAGAAATTAATTGAGTGAAATATGAAACAGTGAAGAATATTAAAATTTTTATTTAATTACTGCTTCCCACAATCGATGGAGAATATTGTTATTTTCCATAAAAATCCGAATTCTAATCGCAACTGAAACATCGACGATATCCCGAGAATAGAAAATTCAGTGTCGAAACAATTTTTGGATTCACGGGAATCCGACGTAACAGCAGGTTCTGAAATTAAAAGAGATGAAACTCTTCGGCCCGCAAGGGCTCAACACATGTTTGAAGGGTGGTGTTTTTCTATCTGGGCGTGTGTAACCTGCGATAGTAATTATTTGCGAGGACTGCTGAAGCAGCAACGGTTGATATTCCGAGGTTCGCTCGCAGTGTTCTACATTCCGGTGCGGGTTTCATCAAGAAAGCTTTGGTTCCGATCGGTGGCCTGCTCTTGCCGGTGTCCTCGGTTCGAAAAGTTCCAATAACACGGATAGGAGACAAGGGAACCTTTCCGTTCTGTTCGTTTTTTCGCTGGTGAACGGCGTTCTCAAGCAAGTTCGGCGAGGGCGCGGCCCGGCCGGAAGGAAAGAAGATCGCGGACCCCGGTAACCGTGCAGGTTTAACAGAACGCTTTAGGGCGAATTCGTATGCCAGGGCCGTGCAGGACTCGCTTCGCAGTCCTCGATTGAGTTAGCGAACCGTGCGAAGAGTCGCGGTATACGCGAATCGCTCGTAAAATCGGAGGGTTTCCTGCGAACGGTCCCGAACGAGGCGAGGGCCGATGAATACGTGATATCACCGCGCTTTTTCCGCCTCTGTTGCGCCGTAATATCGTCCTGTTACCCGTTCAATGCGGCAGGGATTTCTGGTGCCCCCTTTTAGGACGCTTCACCTCCGCTCCTCTCCTCCTCCCCCCTCGCCCCCTCACCGCTCATTTCCTCGACACTCCCCTCCTCATCGTCCCCCTTGCTCCACTTTCTAACGAAATTCTCGTCGGACTGGAGAAAACGCTTGAAATACTGACAAACCCACGTCCCGCATTCAGGAATTCATTAGCCGCTATTAACCTTCCTTTTCACATGATTGTTAATTTGCGACGTGCCACCGCTGCGGCGCGTGATGTCCGCACGCGTTTCCACTCCCGAAAGGAATTTATTTTCATGAAGGGTCGGCCCTGTTTTCTCTCATTCCCGCCGCTAATTAATTATGTGTATTCGTTCAGCCGGGAACGCGACCCTTTGATTGCGAGAATACGTTTGTCCGCGTTTGCGAGAAGCAGAGATGTGTCCTGATCTCTCGCTGTATCGCGGTGGTATCGGCTCAATGGCGTACACGTTAATCGCATTAAATGCGTATTAGAGAATTATGCGCTGGCAAGTGAGGATCGAAATCATCCAGTGCTAGAGAAGTAGGATAGAGATTGACTCGAAAATATATAATAAAATTTTTTCATTTGAGCCTTCATTAGCGAGAAAATCTACTTTGAAGATCCGTCGGGTTCGCGTATACGCGGGAAGTAGAATAGGTCGCTCGTGATCAGACGCGTCAGACGATTTTCATCAATAGCACCTGTATTTGCTGCATTTTCAAAGCCGACTTTCTCAAAAACGAAGTCTCATATGAAAAAATGTTATTGTGTATTTCCGACTTATGTTTTTTTACATAGAATCAGTCCCTATCCGGTTGTACCACCAGTTACACGACACCCTGTATATTCTGTACTTTGATGAACAACTTCAATAATTATTGCTGGACGGATTTGATGGATTTATGACAAAAACGAGTAGGTGTAATTTAAAATAGTAAAAATGCTGGGAGAATTTAACAATACTGTTATATTATTTTCCGCTTATTGAACATATTAAGAAAGCAGATAAATTTCTATTCCACTCCACATTGTTGCAATTCAGGTAGAAAATTTTGATTTTGCATAAAGATTCATATGTAAAAAATTTCACAATTAGGATAGTAGCATATTTCTTTACCAGAAGAAGAGTAAGTTATCACTAGATAGCGGATGTTTATGAAAAATAAGAATGTTGTGCACCGATTGTAAGAAACAGAGTCCAAATAAAATGCTTCCTTCGATAATTTTAGCAAGTTGAAAATGATACACTGGTGTTTTTAAAACCTCTTTTATATTTTAAATTGTATTTACCTTTTAAATTATATTTTCTTATTGTATACTCATTTCTATTAAAATTATATTGTAAATTGTACCCACCCATTTCTGTTCTAAAAATTTATAAAATCCACAGTCCGGTTATCACAACGACGTTCTACCAAAAAATCGTCAGAATCTTTGCTAAAAGAATAACGAAATTGTTGATTTTTCAAATCATTTAAACGTCATTGTGAAATTCGTGTCAATTGTTTTAAGCAGTCGAAGAATGGTAAGAATAGAAGACGCGAGCGGTGTACACAGGGCGGGTGTGACCTTTTGCGGGGCCCGGTTCAAAAATTTTGCAGGGTCAGAATACACATTCAAATCCTATACTTAAATTTCACAATAAGGAATTATTTATTATAAACACAAGAGATGCTATATATATTTTTTGTAAGATGAATATTACATAATTTTTCTCACTTTTTTCGTCGCTCGATCTTCGATTACGTCACCAAAATTGATTGAGTTTGATACTTCGGGTCCTGCAAAATGTCTGATGAGTAGACTGCGGATCTTTATGCAAAATAAAAATATTCTGCATCGATTGTGGGAACCAGTAGTTAAATAAAAATTCATTTCACCCGTTAATGATATTTCTCACTGTTTTCTATTTCATCCAGGTAATTTCTTCATATATAACTCACTGTCAATTGTCAATTATTATGTGTTATATTAATGTATGCCATATAAATCACACACGGTTTAGGGCAGTAATAAATAAATAAATAAATGCATAAAAATCCGCAGTCTACTGATGAGTTTTCATAGACCGCGGGGCCTTTCAAAACGCCGGCTGTGGGTGTACGAGCGGGTCTAATAAAAATAAATAGAGACCGCATTGTGCATGTTTATCGAATCGGTATTCTAATTCGGAGCTGAACAAGGGTTTATGCATAATCGGAAAAGCTGCTACCGAATAATGGCGTGGTCCGGAATTCGCGAGAAATTCTGCAGTGCACGAGGTCGTCTTTCGTCATCGGAGCAGGCTACGTCCGGTTATGTACTGAATAAACGGAGGCTGGCTATGGTCGACCGCCGATGAAATGTTAAAATAATTAATACCGCCGCGCCGGTCGCATGCAGCCGCGGCGTTTTTCAACACTGATTACACATCATAATCGACCACTTCCGCATAGATACGATTTAATTTAGAACCCACGTCATGTTTGCTCGCGCGATGTTTTATGAAGCCCGCGGAATCGAAAACGTTTTGATATATGCAGCGTCCAGAGCGAATTATGACCGGTGCGCCGATCGATACTGCCGATCGTGAAAATGGAGCTGCATGTTTGGCCCCCTTTGCTCTCGGAGGGAGCAAAGGCAGCCAGGACACCCACGGAACGGCAACGACCGACGCGACGACGTATCTCGCACGATCGATTATACGGATCGAGTGGCCGGTCCCTATTATAATTGAAATTTTTGGATCACAGCTAAGCCGAGGTTCGATGAATTTCGCTCGGGGATTATGATCGTCCCGCCGGATTGATGGTCCAAGTATCTGCAGATTCATTAAGTTCTCAAATCACGTTACCGTGGTACGTTATAATGAACGGAATTTTCTGGCCCGATCGATTGCTTTTGCTGTAATCGAATAATAACGTTGGAACGAGTGAGAAACTAATGGGTTCGAATACGCCCATTACAGGGATACTGTAAATGTTTATTGAAATCGGTTTGTACAGGGTGTATAGAAATTATATGCCATTATACATCTCCGCTTTGGTAGAAATTGATGTATGAAAACAGCGTTATAATTAATTTCAAGGTCAAAAGGTCAACCATTTTTTCATCACGTTTTATTCTACCCATCACGAGGATACAAAATACAGAAGAGGCCACCGGTCAAAACTGCAACGTTCTCTTATTAAAAAATTGTGATAAAGTTTCTTCATTAACCAAATGATTTTATTTATATTATATTTTCAATATACTTTAACTTGGACGAATGAAAATATAATGTAAATAAAATCAGTTTGGTAATGTTAGTAACTTCACCATAATTTTTTAAGAGAACGATTAAGAGAACTGCACTTTTTATTCTTGTGATGGATAGTATTCTATGTTGCAATGAAAAATTGTTGACCTTTTGACCTTGCATTTCAAGATCAAAGTTAAGTTTGCGGCACCTTTCTCACATTTAATTTCCAGCAAACCGAGGGCGTAGAATCTCGCTATGATAGTTGCGACATACTATACACCCTGTACATGACAGTTAAGCGCAGTGGCGTACTGTGCTATAGGGGGAGGGGGGCAAAAACGTAATTTTTCTTCGCTTGTTTGCCTGGTGTTGATATAGCTAATATAGAAGGCGAAAAGTGAAAAGGTAATATCCGGTTAATTAATGCTCTCCATAGATAACTAAATGCATTACTGTTATCTATGGATCTGGAAATTGCCTTTCTTGATGACCAGTAGATTACGAAGCTCTTTCAATTGCGCTAAGCTCCGAAAAGTTTATGATTGATTATTATATGGAAGTGAATGGTTATTCATTTAAAAACCATTTTCTGTGCTACGTGACTTGTACGAAATTCTATTGGTTCTGATAAATTATTTTAGTATCGATCACACTTCCCATTTCTATATTTCTATATTATTTATTATCATTAGTCTGCAGATTTTATGCATTTATGATAAAAATAAGTAGATGTAATTTAAAACGTTAAGACGATGTAAGAATGTCCATGTTATTTTCGATTTACTAAAATTGCTAAAAATAGGAAGAAATTTTTATAGGGTTTCTGCGTCTTTTAATCAACGAAGAAAATTTTTATTCTGCAGAAAGATCCGCAGTCCTATTATCACATTTATCGTCATTAAATTCCGGGTTTTTATGCAAAATTAATAGTTAATTGCAAGACACAGGAGCTAAATATAGATTTATATTTTTTATATTTTTGGTACACATAATATATTAAGACGCTTTAAATCTTTTAATATTTTCACTGTTTGAAACTGTACCTAGTCATTTTTGTCAAAACTGCATAAAATCCGGAGTCTAACTATCACATATATTATTATAAATTCAATGTATAACAAACAATACTGTAACTATTACAATGTTTAATGGAAACAGAATTACTTTACTATTTTTTAGTCTAAATCGTGTTCTTAAGAGTTTACACTTATGAATTTGAATAAATATGAATAGAAAGCATAGTTTAATGTATATCAAGATACATATACTCATGTAAATATTTTCCAGTAAAACGTTCAAAGTTTTCTGTTATTGTGGTGACTTCAAACTAACTGCTCAGTTTCATTCCATGTTAATCCCTTTCCTACTCGTGGTGTACGTTATTAATTTCCATCAAACCGAAATCAAAATTCAATTTCGGTTTTGTTGGTGTACACATTGCCTATTATAGGCAACCGAAAACTGTTCTAGTCACTGAATCCGTGAAACAAACGCAAGTGGTTAACATGTGTATACAACTGTTAAAGAATCAAAGTTTCAAGCGTGCAAATTGTTGTGGGCAGGATCCGCGTCGTTTCCAGTTGCACCAGAATTTCGGAAAAGCGCTGCGCGGGCAGAGTGATCTGCTCGGGGCCGATTGAAGTTCCCGAAGAAACCGCGGAGAGTGCTTGCGCGGAATTTTCGATAAATATTGAAGCAAGGGAAAATGGATTTACAGCAATCAAAATAAAATTGATACTTGAATCTTCGTTTCGCTCCCGACTGCACCGCTGCCATGCATCGATGGGAAATATGGGTTCGCCATTAACTTGTTCGCGAACAAAAAATAAGAAAGATCGTTTATTCTGCCGCGTCCGGGAAACTCGAGGCTTCGTCTCTGCTCGACTCGAACTTCGACTACTGTGTGTTCTCTAGCTCGCGCGACGAGCCACTTTAAAAGGACTCGATCCGTTTTCTTTCATTTTCTTACGGCGCCCTCTTAGGGGTGCATGATGGGTAAAGGGAAGGGGTGTATAGCACCTCGCTGGGGGCGGGGAGGAGGGAGGGGAGGCAAACGCGGCGGACCACTTTAGCGGGAACTGTGTAATTGCGAGCGGTTCAAGAAACAGTATCTGCGAGGTAAACGGACAAAAGGATAGCAGTTCGAGGGAAAGGAACGATGGCGATGGCACCCCCGATAAGAACGGCGTACACCCCCGTTGCGCTCGCCAATTTCCGTGCTCCGCTCGTTTTCGATTTTCTAATTTAAAAATTGAATAAGCGGACGGCGCGGCGCACCCCTCAGTTTGCCGACCAACAGTGTTTTCAATCTCTTGCCGGTTTCTGCTACATTTCGATGCAGTTCGACGAACCGCAGTCGCTTCGTAAATTATCTGTGCAGATAGTTGGTCGTGAAGCTCCTTTCGCAAAACATTCCTAATGCAACAATTTCAGTCAAAATTACAAACTTGTAAATTATACAACACATATATGGAAATCAGTACGCTGTACAGGATGTCCTACCTCTGAAATTATTAATATTTATAATTATTTTGCCTCGTGACAGGCAGTATGCTGTCGAATGTTACAAATAACTCCACGATAACGTAAAAATCTGCAAGAAAATTAGATCCACACCACCTATCGATCGAAAATCTTACTAACCAGCTTCGTCTATTGACCGTTTGCACGACTATAGCACGACGATCCACCCGGGATCTCTTAAGGATATTAAAAAAATGTTTGAAACAAAATTTATATGTATTCCGTTACATCGATCGCAAAAATTTTAAATAAATGATCCGTAATATCAGCGCTACAGGTTCGATCCAATTTTAACCTTTAAGCAATTTTGCAATTAAAAGTTTCCCGATGTTTCGATCCCAATGTGGATCATTCTCAAGGGAGAAATTTTGCGTCTGTAAAATGTTGAATGCTTTAGTATAAATTTAATTCAATTTTTAATTGCAAAATTGTTTACACGTTAAAATTGGATAGAACCTGTAGCGCTGACATTACGGATCATTTATTTAAAATTTCTATGGTTTGGCATAATTTTTGTTAAAGGTTTTTTGTAGAGGGAGGAATAGAGGTCATATGAAGGTCACTTTCAATTATTTTAATAGAACCATGCAGTTTTTAATACACCGACTGTGGTGTGCTATTTTTATAAAAAAATGGAACATTCATCACAAGAGTATTAGAAGACCTCGTTGTTCTAAAAATACAAACAGGAAAAAGGAAGCTGTTGATGTTGTTATGAATATACTATTTTCTCTAAAAAATTAACTTTATAAAATGTCAATCTCATAAATTGACCTTTTCTCCTCGTTGGATAATTTCCATGACGAACAACTTCCCGGAAGAATGTCAGACTGTTAAGTAAAGATTGCGCGGTGATATTTTTAATTAAAGCGTTCACAAGCAAAATAAAGTTGGAGGCGTGTACTTAACTTCAATGTAAACTCTGTAGTGATGAAAAACGAAGCTCTCGGTAACGATAAAAATTAAAGTGTGCTACATGATTGAATGGTAACATTAATACAAAGATGATTTGAGAAAAACTGTGAAAACATTTAACTAAAAATCGTGCTGTATAACTTTCAGCCCATTAAAGTTACTGGAACAAAAAATAAATGTCTATTTAGTTCCCGCGACTTGCAATTAATAGAATTTTTATTCTACATAAAAATTCGAAAATCTCATGGTCAAATATTAACTTCGATAACCGTTCATACACTGTCCAAATTATTTTAATAATTACACTTTTCATCTGCGAATTGAATAACACGGAAGGTGTCGTCGCTTTTTGAAAAAAATTATTGAATGGGACAATTGTAATAAAACTGATTGTAATAAAATTGAAGTAAAGCTATATATACAATGTTAATGAAGTTAAACAAATAATAAAAATTAATAAAGTCATAACAGCGTATTCACTGAGCGTATTTTAAAGTTTCATGTAAATCGGATTAGTTTTCAACGTATCATGTTAACTTCGCAGGAAAATGTTATTTCAGATTTTAAAGGCTGAGGATTTAAACGCTGCGTCAAGCGGGCTGTTAAATTGGTCGTTAATACTTTCTATCGCAAAGCACACTGCAGTTTTAATTGATTGGAATAATTTAGCTGTTCCATCATTTTTGCAAATGGAGAAACGTTTGACGTCACCTATTGATTTAATATCCGTACTTGCAGAGCAACTGAAATACAAAAAATTCTCTAATATGGGTATTTTTCTTTCAACAGTGACGCAGTCGAAAAATCTGAAAAAATTCACGGGTAATACTTATAACAATATCTCCGATTTTTTACAACCAGGACCGTCACTTTAAAAATCAGAAACAAAGTGTAGAGTTTTTAACGAGATATTTTAATGTTTGTCAATTCAAAAACTTATGAAATAATTATCAGAGTTAGAATAATGAAAACTTTGGATATCAGCGATTCGAATATGAAAATTTTTACCTATTCTGACCATGTATAACTCGATAAAATTAAATTTCAATTTTGGCATAAAATAACCTGTATTTGTTTTGTAAATTAAGTATAAAATAATCAACTTTGACTCTCATCCGTGTTACCGAGTGCTCTGCCGTGGCGATCTGTAGCTTTGGACGGAAAACCGTTTTTCCGTATTTCGACGCAATTATTTATAGATTCATATAATGCCTTGTAATCCAACGAAGTTTATAGCATTGCAAATCAAATATGATCCCCGTTTACAGATTGGGTAAAACTCGATATTGATCGATGTAACTAAGTGATTGGGAATTTCGAAACTGTACCGGTTCCGTACCAGTGCTGCAAATAGAAAATAGATTACTACTTTTTTCGAACGAGACACTTACAAATTTTTAGCGACACCAATATTACATTTAAGATTGTCAAATTAAAGATTCAAAGGAATATAAAAGCTCTTACTTGCACAGGGTAATTGTTCCAGTAATTAGCCATTTAAGGCTAATTTTCAGCCAGTAGCCATCTTAATTGTTATTAATAGACTGCGGATCTTTATGCAAAATAAAAATTGTCTGCATTGATTGCAAGAAATAGAAATCAAACTGAATGTTACCTCTTCCCTTAATGATTTTAATAGAGGAGAAATCATACGTTGCAAACATCGATTTTTAAAATTTTCCAACTATTTTAAATTTCGTCTACTACATTTTACTATAAATGCATAAAGATTTGCAGTCTAGTTATTATTAACATTAACAACTGAAAATGATTAGATACATATTAGATTGGGGAAAAAGAAATCCATTATTTTTTTTGTAGATGGCTGTAGTGATCGATATCTCGTAAAGTATCGATCAAACAATTTCAGATTTATGCTCGTTGTCAAGGAGACATTTCACACTAAAAAAATTCTTTTGCTGGTTTTTTGTTTGGTCCATTCAGTTGCGAGTTACAGGGTGTTAAAAATGGAAGTGAATAAAGAGAAAATTCGGTACATTTTACAGTTTTTCGCCAATAAGGACCAAGACTTCTATGAGAGAGGCATTATGAAGCTACCTTTAAAATGGCAACAAATTATAGAACAAAACGGTGCATTTACCCAAATCAGACAATCCGAAACATGTTAAATAAAGTCTTGAAGTTCACGCAAAAATAATGGATTTCTTTTTCCCCAACCTAATATATGCCATCGAAAGATCCCGTTACAGCACTATCTCCATAACTGTCGCAAAGGTGTTCACCGTAACTGTCGCAAAGATGTTCACCATAACTGTCCGAATTTTATCCCCACCACTGAGGACTCCCCCTTGGAACCAGTCAAGCGATAAACAAGCTCAACGACCGAGCCAGCGAGGGGTGGAGTATCGGCGAGACTGACACTAATGCAAGCGAAGCAAAAGATTACAACTTTTCTAATTGTTTGCTTTTTTCATAAAAATAACAGCAAACACGATACACATAGCTACGATCGCAATTATTTGTGTAGTAGCGATTGAAGTTTCGGACGTATAAGTGGTCGGCGAATAGAGGAGGAAGAGAGGCAGAGCTCTGACCTTAAAATCAAAAATTGAATATTTTTATTTCCGGTTTTTCAAGAATCAATTAATTGCCATCGTAGCCGTCTTATTTTTCTAATGAAAATTACACCAAACACGATATAGTCACGGTCACAATTACTTGTGTAATAGCGATTCAAGTTTCGGACTTGAAAGAGGTAAGCGAATGTAAAAGAAGTCCCTCTGTTTCTTTGAATCGCTATTCTTCTCTAAGTTCGGCACACCGCAAAGAATGTAGCATCTCTACCAGAACTGTCGGTGGGCGGACCCGACGCTGCGACAGTTACGGAGATGTTACTTTACCACCCACCTCGTCTCATTAGGAACGGGGAACAGAAGCTAAACGGAAGATCTTTTTGCCGCAACCTGTACTTTCTTCCTCTGTTACTTTTGTCCCCGCCACTCAAGACACCAGAAGAATTCATCTCCCTGATTGTCAGAGGAATTAAACGGCAATCGAAACGCGCGCGCGGCGCGGCGGCGAGTCAGAAACCATGGGAACAAAGCTCAATTATAAATCCCGTTTACGTGCGATCCGTTTCTTATCACGGTCTTAAACTTCTTCTCACCGAAGGCTAATTATCATTAATTAGAAAAGTTGCCCCGCGGCTGGCTCAGCGCTGCCGCGCCGCGCCACGCCACTCCGGCACTCGGGGCAACGCCGCGCGCCAATGCGATGGCTGCTGGCTCAGGCCGACAACGTTTGCTTCCGCGTGGCCCTAAAACTTTCGCGGGAAGAAGCTCGTGATAAATTCCGTTGTGAAACAATAATTGCGAACGGGCCGGCAGATAGCTGGCCGAGCTTCACCTCTGCCGTGAACGATGCAATTTGTACCGCGCGCGGCCGGAAAAAGCCCCGGTGTGCATTTACGTTGTGGTTTCTTTCGGCATTATTTCGCTGAACGATAAACGCCCGCGTGATTAACGACGCTAAATACGCTCCCCGTTTCTTCTGTTTACCCTGGATTTAATTCGCCCGCTTAATACCCCAGCGGTTTTGTTATCTGACCGAAGTCCTCCCTGTTTTCTTTTTTTTTCGTTCTCCTCCTCTCTTTTGTTTTCGTTCTTATTTTATCCCCACTTTCGCGTGTTCCGCGCGTGTACAATAAGCGCATTGTTTGCGCTGTTCGACGAGCAAAGATTCTGGGCTCAACGGGCATTATCAGAAGAGAAATCATCATTTTACGGACGAAAATGCTGGTAAAACCTTATTCGATAGCTGAGCTCACCCAATATTACGGAAGGTAAAGCCGATTTGGAGGAAATTTTTATTATTTGTGTGTGTTTAGATTTTTTAAACTAGTTTTGACATATAATAGGGAGTTGTGTGAAATAATCGCAAAAAACTACGACAATTGTTTCGCCCTTTTTTCGAAACACAAGTTAGTGAACTTGGAAAAATTATAGTTAATTTTCTTGTACCGAATCGTAATATAGATACGGTCAGTATCAGTATTTATTTATTGTTAACACTAAACCTACCACTGTTTTATATTTTTCATTTTACTACTATTGAAATTATGAAGTTGCTTACATGGAAATTGATCCGATAAATCTTTTTGTCCAAGCATATATTCAAATAAAAATTGCACAAAATCTAAATAAATGGAGCCTTGTCGTTTTTATAAGCTAAAACATTTTAATCGCTTTTGATGCTTGGTAGGTTTAGTCACTAAACTTTAGTGCCAAGGTACAGTACTATGTTCAATCAATCGAAAAATCGTTGACTATAAGTGGCTCCTTTTCAATCATAATTAGATCACAGAGAAGAACATATTTATATTTGCAAAAAATCACATACATAATGCTATAAGTTATTTTTCCACGCATCTGAAAGGAATACACGACAGTTAAATAAACATTGGAGATAGGATATTAAAAGATTAGCTCTGTACCACAAAGTTTTATATGATAAACACGTAGACTGTAATAATATTTTTAAATTTCTAAATCGGACATTTCGTATGCGACCAGCTAATACATATGTACTAGAGCGTCTAGGAGAATTGTAAAAAAGCCAGAAGATATTAAAGATTAAGAATTGTCTTTCAGTGAAAAACGTTGATCCCGAAAGAGGAAGAAAGGAAGGAAGAGAGGCTAGAATAAAACGAGCTAACTGACGAAGAGAACAGAAGGTAGAACACGCGAAAACTCGGAGAAAGTGGTAAAGCAATAAAGGGAGAAAGTGCAGGGGTTCGTGAGTGCTTAAACGTATACCGAGCGTACCAAGACCTCCTGAAACTTTCGGGAAAACATTAGAAACAGGAAATATTATAGAGAAACTTGAAGGAAGTCAGGAAATAGAAACGCCGAAAAAGATGTGCAGAAAGTATGAAGGTTGTAGCCGGCTGAGGTTCGTGCGAGCATCATCGCCAAATGCGTTCGAATATTAACTTTGATTGTTTCCATCAGAAAACTAGGACGGAATAGAAAGTCCTAAGATCCACATTTACAAAAAATTATACAGGGTGTTCGGTAATTGCCGGTACAAACCGAAAAGAGATTTTACGTTAAAAAATGTGTCGAAAATGCGAAATAAAATTTATTCATGAGACCTCGTTTTCGAGAAGATCGACTTTGAAAATCCGCCTAGTTCGCATGCTTATTGTTAGTACGCGTGCCGATAATTATAAAAGTGGTTTAACAAGGGAACACACCAAACTGTTAATCACCGATTTTATGAAACTTCTGGAGAAGTTAGTTCTTAGAAAAATATTTGACACACGCCATTTTTACCGGCATTTGTCCACCTTGAAGGGGTGAAAACTGCCCTCAAAGTTGGGGGTTGGAATTATACCTCGTCGAATATCTCGGAAACTATTAGAACTACAGGGGTGGTTTACGTGGCAAAATTGTGTATTTCTTGAATAAGAAATAGATCTGCGAAAACAGATTCCAGGTATCACTATTTATTTAAACGATACATTGAAAAATAACACTTTTTTCTCTATTCTCCTGAATATTTGTATGTGAGAAGGGCTAATACAAGACACGGCTAAAACAGAATTTTGAATGTTGCGTTTTACAATAAAAGTTACTCAAAACAACACGCGTGTTCGCCGAATATTTTCATGTAGAATCGCTTCCTTCGCGGTTGCACCGTCGGCCACCGTTCACCCGGTATATTCCAAGGAAAGTGTGAAGAGCCCGTACCTGATAATTGAATATTCTCGCGCGATTACTATTTTGGCAGCAACTTCTCAAAATTAACAACTTTGTTCATCATTCTCTCCGTTGCACGTAGGGGCACTTGTACGTGAAGTTACAATGCATTAAATTTGTTTAAAGCGAACGCAGCTGTTACAAGCCCATCTCGATTGGCGTAACGTTGCATTATTTAGAAACTTCGTCCAATATCGTTTCCCACAATGATAGTATAATAAAGCATAGCACGCAACGCCCCGAATTCTACCGGGAACATTGTAAAGGAACCTTTCACTAGTTCGCGATTGCATTAATTTGAATTTAATGTGTGCTTCTCTCGAAATTCTCGAACGATGTTGTAACGCCGGTAAAATTCTGCCAGCGCAGTTTATGATCGTTCATAAGCGAACGACATTTATATTAATACGCCATTAATTTATGGGTCGAACGTTGGGCAGTTCTATTGGGTGCTTCGCGATAAAATAACCAATAATCGCGAAGCACCGCGAGAGAGAGAGAGAGAGAGAGAGAGAGAGAGAGAGAAAGAGAGCGGGAGAGAGAGAGAGAGCTGATATCTATAGGTTCGCGTGTGTCGTCGGTCCCTTTCGCAATGTCATATTCGTACAAAGCGCATAGAAAAACGGATCATAATTTGTTGCCGTAGACCGGTAACGCGCGAATGAAACTGACACGATATCGCGTGCACGCGGGACGAGTGTCGTGAACAATTCCGCTTCGGAAGCGCGGGTATCAAAAGGTAGAAACATTCGTGTTCATACGAACGCAAATGTTTCTAGGCGATGAACGCGTCAACGAGTGGAACGCGAATAAGAGATCGCGAAGACACGTCGTGCAAACAAATTGTTAAATCCTCGCAAGCGCTTCCTTTGTAAGAATTTATTGTGGAACCGTCACGCATGGTTTTGCAGGGAATTACTCGGTCGTCAAATCATGTCGTGCGGACGAAATTAAACGTACAGTGGATCGAAAAATATTTTGAAATATTTCCTATGCTTAAATTGTGATCGTTTCGTAAACAATGATAGTACGATAATAAATTCCGACTCATTTTAGAGCTAGAAGTCTCTAGTTTCATAATCCACCGTTCATTTTATACTAAGAATTTGTCTTTAAGGTGTAACAGGCGAGAAACCCAGGATCCGTTTTTCTCGAAAATGCTATACATTCAAAGGTCTGTGTGAATTCGGAAAAATTTTTTTCCTAACTGAAACCACCACGGGTTTACAGATCGAAGCTTCCGGTTTACAACGAACCCTTAAAAATTGATGTACGATTTTTTTAGTCGTTTTATCGAGTTTTTAATGGGAGGTATACCGCCAACTTTACAGATGTATGAGCAGACAGCATTTTATGAATTTGAAAGAGTACAAAGGTTAAAAGAATTTTATCAATGCATTGTTTTCAACTTTGTGAAGTTATTAAAAATCGAAAGAAATTTCTACTTGGTACCAGATTTTTGCAATTTATGTGGACACTTTTTAGTTTCCATAAAGATACGGTTTAAATTTTTAGATATACTGTATGTTACAGTGCCATAAATATCTGACCACTTAGTAAATTTAAATAAAAAAATGCTATGATGACTATACATGAAATACCATGACTATACTATGTGGCTATACAAGAAAGTGTAGGTTAGTTGAAACACGTATTATCATAGAAGAACATGTTTTAAAGGTTTTGATAAACGAGTTTATCCATTGTCTTTCACTCATTTAAACTAATTTATGAATTATCCTTAAGAAACCTGTTTGTTGCTTATTAACTTATGGTAACCCTATAGTACGTAACTTCTGAATCACCCTGTATATGAAATTCTTACTAGTGAATGCAAATGTCGTTTATAAAAATAAATATTTACCTCTGGTTGCAAATAAACGTTTGTTTACGTTACAAAGTGCAGAAAAGGTAAACTAGTGGTAGTATAGATAATTTAACCTAAATTAATAATTAATATTTCATAAAATACAGTAATATTTCAACAATAACTGAGTAATCTTAAACAAAAGGTTTTATATCCATAAATTATTTCGTTGATATTAACAAACATGCGAGCGTTCGGATATTTTAGGCAAATGGTGTGTATGTGATAAGCATCACAGGGTTTTCGTTGCAATGTGTTTGTAACGTGTGTATACAGCAGAAATGCACATAATCCGCAATTCAGTCATAACATAAAATTAGCTTGTGCAATAATTACGAAGCTAATGCGTGCAACGTAAAATAATAAGCTGCAGATGCAAATTATGCAGCAGCAACAAACATGCTTCTAAGTTTACACATTTAGAGTGACAACCGTTTAAATACATTTAATTCCCGTATGTTCCTCCATGCTAAAATTCGTCCATTTCTATTTTGAAAATATTGCAAAACGTTTCATTTCTTTCTATTTGTATTAAAATATGACTTTACAAACAAAATATAATTTATAAATTTAAAGTGTAAAGCAACATAGAATAAAATATTATAATAGAATCTTTTATGCAAGATATTGCAAAACGTTTGATTTCTTTCCACTTGTATTTTTCTATTTGTATTAAAATATAACGTTACAAACAAAATATATTTTTGTCAATTTAATATGTAAAGCAACGTAGAATAAAATATCCTAGAATTTCACTTGTATTTTTCTATTTATATTAAAATATGACGTTACAATCAAAATATAATTTTGTCAATTTAATATGTAAAGCAACGTTACAATAAAATATTATCTCAGAATATTTTATGCAATTATTCTAAAGAGCCTACGAATATTGAAATCCAATTTGGATGTACAGTTCGCTAAAGCATGCAGTAGTTCCCTTTTTCCTACCAATCGCACAGGGTTACATCCACGTGTGTAAGGTGTTCGCGACGTCCATTAAAATTGTCTGGACACCATGAACATTCGTGATCACAGCAAATCCTTTTACCGGAGAAAAAAGGGAATGAAATCTTTGTTAAAATTTTCGTACATTATATTTCGCCGAGCTGCATATGGCGCTAAGTGCATTCACAGTCGGGTGACAGAGCGAGTGAGAGAGAGAGAAAAGGAGAAAGAAAAGGCTGATGAACCCATTACAGAATCGTGTCCGCTACTTTCTACGATCGCGTTACCAGTCCCAGATCGCGGGACTATACGGAGGAAGGAGGGGTTGGATACTGAAATACAGCGAACACCATTTATCAGAAGAATCTGTTAGAATTAACTTCTCTCGAAACGCGAATTGTTCACGGCTTGCAGCGTAGCTTGTTCATTTACGAGAAAACGCAAGCGTACGCAAACTAATCGTATAGATGTCCTCCGCAGACACGAGGCACTTGTCCTCTGTAAATACGATTACAATTACTTCGTTGCACTCTGAAAATTTCAATAGTCAGAATGGTTTGCTCTATAAATCTCCCGACAAAACGATAATTATTACGAAGCACCGGGCGACTCGAGTTTCGCTTAGTGTTCGCGAGCGCGCGCGCTGCTGCGACACTGCCGCTCCTAAGTAAGAAAACTCGGCTACAAATTGTACACGCCGCGCTCCTTATCCTTCTCGGACGACACCTGCTCAACAACGATCACACCGACGACACCCCCCTGCGTCACAATATATCATTAACACTAAACGTACCGAGCCCTAAAAGCGATTCAAATGTTTCAGCTTATAAAAATGACAGGGCACTATTTATTTGGATTTTGTGCAATTTTTATTTGAATATGTGCTTGGAGAAAAATATGTGTAAGTAATTTTATAATCTCAATAACTGTAAAATGAAAAAAACAGTGGTAGGTTTAGTGTTAATAACGCCGAATCGAGTTCTCTCTCTCTCTCTCTCTCTCTCTCTCTGGATATCCAATCGTACAGTCAGTCTCATAATTGGTGGTAGACACTTCGAACCAGAATAAATTTTTCTATAAATTAACTTTAGTTAGAAAAAGAAATAGTAAAATTTTTACAACTTTGGGCGTGTAACGAAAATTTAAAAAATTTGCTTTGCAGGACATATTTGATATTAACATATCATTTCGCTATTTATACAGGATAAGTTGAGAAGTAATGGCCTATTTTTTCAAAAACATCAGTACATTGTAAATTTAATCGATCTGAAGAATAAGAAAACTATAATATTAAGATAAAATAGGAAAATAATCATAGACGTTTTCATACGAAAAAGAAATATGCAAGCGAGATTAACATGTCAGAGCTCAATTATGTTCGAGACTACCTAATTGTTTAAAACGCTTTGTTGCAGCTCGATTTTCTTTGAACAGTTTTTTCTTTCTCCAATGTCCCCAAGGGATGTGAAAATTGCAGTGATCTCTTTCCTATCTTTTCTAATTCGCTGAACTATACCCAACGGTGTGCTGGGATGGAATCAATTACATTTAACAAAAATTACCGACTTCTCAGTTGAGATGAAAAAACTTGTAACCAATGATCAATGCACGACTACTATAAATTAAAAATTGGAATTTGTTTGCAACGTACGTGTTTCCTAGATTTTCCAATTCGCTGAACTATACCCAATGGTGTGCTAGGATTGAATCAACTTCCTTTAACAAAAATTACAGACTTTCTCTGTTGAGATAATAAAACTTGTAACCATTGATCAATGCACGACTACAATAAGTTGAAAATTGGAAATTGTTTACAACATATACGAGATCGATTCATCACACACACAGGGATTTTTAATCCCTATCTTTAATGATAACTTAAAAGAACGTGAGTGTTGTTTTAACAGTTAACACATACACACATCTGTTGATCGATATTCTTAGTGTGATAAAAAATATTTTCATCGCATTCGTAGATTCAGGAGTCGTGGCCGAAGATATTCGACATCAGTTCTAGGTATAACTTTAATTTTCGATAAAAAAATATCGATGACCTTGACAACTCCGAAAAAATGACCCTCGGAAAAAAAATATTTGTGCCAAATATTTGGTCATTGACACCATGCACATTACGTAACAAATAATTTTTGCATCACAATAACCTGAAGAGATATTTAGGTGTTCTTATTTAAACGGACCACCCTGTATAGAATTAGTTTAATTAAGCAAGTAAGTTCAAGTTAATTGACAGTTCTGGATTATTAAATTTATACTAAATCATACAACACTTTACAGACGCAAAATTTCTCTCTTGATAATGATCCACAATAGGATCGAAACGTTGGGAAACATTTAATTGGAAAATTGCTTAAAGATTAACAGCGCCAACAACGCGGATTATTTATTTAATAATTGTAATGTAGTGAAAATAATATATTAATACTCTTTTCACTGTTTTAATATTAACTATGAAATGCCTAGAAAATAGAAACCTCGGCGACAATAATAATGAATAATTGATGAAAATATTGGCATAGTTCAATAAACGATGCTCGCGACAACGCAATCCGCATTCCTCTATGGACGGCGGTCGTTTACCTTACCCTTGAAAATATCGATCATTTCTCGAGCCGTGCTAATGTTAGACCATCGGGCTTCAAATTTCCGTGAAGCGGAATGAAATATCGTTTGCTTCGGGGAAGATCCCGCGTTGTTTCAAGGTTCGCGAAATTCTCATTGCATTCGCGGGCTGGAGCGGCGCTCATTGTCAGCAACAGCGTGCAGTCTCGACAGACGTAAACAAGGTTGGCCCGCACAGCATCTTTATTTTCATCGCGGCGAAATAGCAACAACGGATCGTCGAAACGTGCTTCGGTTTTCAGGCCCGACGCGAATTATGTCACGAGGTGTTTCTCCGGGATGAGAGAATACGGGGAACCTCGGGGCTTCTATAATTATTGTTATACCGTGAAATTTATCACGCGTGAAAACAAACGTTGCCTCACGAGCGTCGCGATATATAATCCGCGATTACACAAGGTGTTCTGAATATATCGCCCCCGTTTCACGATAGGTTGGTCGGGCTATCGAAAAACCGGCGCGCGTCGGTGCGCCAGTTCCCGCTCATGAATAATCATACACGACGAGAAACCCTCGCGGGAAAAATTTCAGTCATCCGCGCGAAACGTTCGCGCCTCGCTAAAAGGAGTCTAATTTTCTTACAGTCTGAGGAAAGTCTAGAGTATGTATAATAATGTTTAGGTGTTCGCTAGCGCTGATTAGCAATTTGGGTACTTGTTCTCGTCGCACGACTACAGCGATAGTAGGTCCAAATACGAGGAAACAGTTCTCACGCTCAAAAAAGATTTATGGTCACTTGTGAATTACAAAAATTTACTTGGATTTTGCAATGTCGAAATCCGGACATTAGAATTAATATGTGAGAACTAATGGACTGTTGATAGTCTAAAGAATATTTTATTCGAACAGAACAACTGAAATAACAAGTAATTTATAATATTTGTGCTTTATCAATCTTGTTTTAATATTTAGAAAATTTTTGTCTCTTTTACTCGAAAAAGGTTATTTAAAATTGAGGTTACAAAAGACGAAGAGAAGATAAATTTTGTATATTTAAATTGAGGTAATAAAAATCTGTATCTAGAACCTAACGAAGAAGTTTATTAAACAATATGCGTGTCTCTACTACAGAGGTTTTCTCCGTGTAGGTAATTTGATTGTTGGCTTTATTATAAAATAGTTTACAGAAAGGGAACAATTTCTGAAAACACTGTACGCATATTGTATTTACATACACACGCAGAAACACATACACAGAGACGCCTGCTTTCACACAATTACTGAAACGAAATACCTTTAATGAGAATTCACTTGGAAATTCGTGTCGTCAGCAGAGTCGACCGATTTTGCTCTCAAAATTCCGGAAACCTGCCGGAGAATTATAGGAATGAGCGACGGCGCGGGGTACAATTGCGAAAGCCGGGACCGTCGGAATTGTCGGTCCTTTGTTGAACACAAGCGGAGTTGTAATAAGTACAATGAGATAGAATCAAGTATTATGTCATCTAATGCGCCTAATTAAATTCTTGGGGGCTGGGTTTAATTGTAAAGTATAACTCAAACAGTTCTTAATACACCCCGTCTACCCCCTCCGTTGTTTTATGCACCGAGCATTCCTATGGTACAATCGAAACCTTTCATAGTGAAGAATGACAATCTCGTGAGACACGATAATTTCATGTTTCCGAATTTGAATAAACTGACTTAACCTTACAACGTGTTGCACAAATTATGACGTGGCTTAACTATTCATTATAGTTGATAAGAACGCAGAAGCTTGTTCCCATAATTACTTAAAAATAACACTTATAAAAATCTTTAGTAAAATTTCCTATTATGCTTTTATACGAAATAAATATTATTATTAGCTTATTTCTTAAAAGAATTTATAATTTTATATTCACGATTTGTGGTATTACGAATAATTAAATATCTGAAATGGTAAAAGATGCGAAATATTTATTAGCCTATTTTTTAAAAAGAATTTATATTTTCATATGCACGATTTGTGGTACTACTAATAATTAAATATCTGAATATATATATTAATAGTCTATTTTTTAAGAGAATTTATATTTTTATATGCACGATTTGTGATACAATGTATGTATAATTAATTATTTGGCTTACAATTTGTTTTGCGATGCAACCCGATTCTTGCCGCGTGGATTTTGACTGTAT